>JAQGCC010003180.1:0-16039 GCA_034698905.1 Xestoiulus laeticollis
TTAATCAGATGGGAGGATTTACAGTTTCATCGCTAATGTCATTGATTGCGCCTCATTTTGCTCTTTTTTTGGGCTACCTGAGCGTATACGGATGTTTTGTATCCATTGTACAAATTGTTGGCTTGGTAATCATTTTTACCACCGCCTATTTGGTAGTTATGCAATTCAAAGCCATACTCAATGGTCAAACTCAATACGAACGTAAACA
Source organism: Xestoiulus laeticollis (assembly GCA_034698905.1). Lineage (NCBI taxonomy): Eukaryota > Metazoa > Arthropoda > Diplopoda > Julida > Julidae > Xestoiulus > Xestoiulus laeticollis. The sequence goes on from JAQGCC010003180.1 coordinate 209, forward strand.
TGGCATTGTTATTTATGATCTTGGCTGGAAAAATAACATCATGGATGTGCTGGGAAGAAATTGGTGGCTTATCTGGTTCTTTCCAACTTTTCCATCACCCTTATTAGGAGATGGCCTAAAATTCGTTCAAAGCAAAGAATATGAAGATAATAAAAATATGTAGTGCTTTCTGATTTGTGCCTAGGATGAAAGAAGTTGGGTTTAGGTGGCTCTTATCCATTAGTTAGAACGTGGATCTGAAATATGACAGTATACGCTGCACTTCATCCGATTTGTCATATACTGCAGCAGTTTTTATACTCAAATTAGCAAAAAAACATTAAAGATGCTATGATCTCATTTTACCACGACATTTTAGTTCAATTAATTTTTTACTGAAAATGTTGATTCCTAATAGACAATGGCATGGACCTTTACGTGTAATGGCGGCATTAAGTGATTTTTGTTGCTTGCCATTTATTTTTCATACATGTACCGTACATGTTTACCAACTTCTGAAGTTTTTGGGCTAATTTCATTATGACTAGTCTATTTTTACGTGTTTTTCATTATTTTTACACTTTGATATTAAGCAGTTTTTTTTTTAATTTTTATCATTTGTCTATTGATACATATTGCGTGTTATAAACTTAGTGTTCCATTTTTGCTATGGCTTCTCCTACCTTAAACTTCACAGAAAAATATATTCAGAACTTTAAATTTTCAAAAGTACACAAATTATCTAACTTGTCTAACTAGCTTTGCACATGAAATTTTTGCCCGACGATCAAAGAATACAACAAAAACCAGTAAAAAATTTTAACTTCGGCAAATCGAAGCATATCAAAAAAAATTAATTGATCATGAAGAAAGTAACTTAACTAGATTTTGGCATAACTTATTGCAAATGACCAATGATTTTTGAGAAACAATTTTGCAACTTTTTAATAACAATTTTAGATATAATTAATGTTACTTTGGTGATATTTGCATTTTAAGTGTGTAATTCATTGAAACTGCTACTATTTTGTAAAAAATATATTCTTAATCAGAAACTTCTTCTGTTTGTAATAATTGTTGTTTCCTGAAAGTGAATAAACTCGTTAATAAATTTAGCTTTATAGTACGTACCATTAATGAGCAAGCTGATAAAAAAGAAAACTGAAAACGAACCTACCGGCTTTCGATTCGAAAACATTTAGGGCACTTTTCAGGAACGTAGCACTCGGTATGATAGCAAGACCAACATGCTAAAATAAAAGTAATTTGTGTTACTTTGTGATTCCTCTGGATTGTTTGCAACTGATTACAGTAATATATATGTACCTGGACATTGAGTGACTTTAACGAGTTGAAATGGAAAAATGACTTCCTGGTCATTTTTGCAAAATTCACAGAAGAATCCTCTTGCTTGACATAACTGGATAAAGAAAATATATTTAATTTACTAACACTTTTCCGTATAAGGTTGATAAATTGACTTTTTAATGAGGTTTACAAGAGCAATGTTTCACCTCACAATGAGCGACGTGTGCGAGAGTCTGCACCACCATTGGTTTTAGTCGATTTAACATATCACCGGTCTTCACTTGGATTAATTCAACCAGCGAGTATAGGTGTGGGTGATTAAATAAATGATTGGGTTGTTTCTCCAATTCCTCGGCCAAACTTTCAATTAAAAATGAAAAGTCGTTATAACATCTTATGTTTGCAATTGCATTAATTAGGATTTTCTTAAGAGGGTTGCATACCAGAATAAGCCTTTTTTTCTAAATTATTTTTTTAATTTAATTTTGGAAACTGTTAGGAACAAATGGAATGTATTAGGACCTAGCATAAATATTCTATTATTTGTTTCAATGTTTTGTTTACGTATATGCATATTCCATTTTATGGAAATATGTCCGTAAAGATTACCAGACCCTCTACAATTATAAACTTTACAGACATATTTCCATGAAATGGAACATACATATACGTAAACAAAACAATTAAACAAATAATACAAAATTTATGCTACATATTTATGTACATTCCATTTGTTCCTAACAGTTTCCAAAATTAAATTAAAAAAATAATTTAGAAAAAAAGGCTTATTCTGGTACGCCACCCTCTTAAATGACAGTACCCTTGACAGTTTCGGCATGCCCGAATGAAATCTTTCATGTGATAAAGTTGCAGACGATGTTGATGCACTTGGTGCAGAGCTTTAACACGTCGATATAAAGTAGGATTTATGTCGCTGATGTCGTACAAGGGATCCGAGCATATTTTATGGAGAAGGTCCCGCGAAAAATTGGACACGTAGTATTTGTTGAAGTCCCATTTCCGCAAAATGCGCCCCGGGATATAGGATAAGCTATTATTGTGACAGCACTGACAAAAATATTTGCCGAGGTATTCGCAGTACCGAAACCTCTTCATGAAACCTGGCAAAAAAACATAAGCAGATTACGGCTAATTGAATATTTATTAGATATTTGGACATGTTCGACAGATAATTAAACACCAAGATTCCGAAACCATCGATTAAAAACAATTCTAGATAGAAAAAGCATTACCTTGCTCAACTTTAGTGCCGCAACCCGCACAACGATAATTTTGTTTAGCCATGATGACTTTTCTTCTGAAACAAAATCAAAGGTTAGCAAGTTTATTAGGATTTCAAGAAATCGTTCTTTCTGTGGTTGCAGTGACCGTGGACTTACTGCGGATTTGGGTGTATGTTAAAAATTATCTGTTTCCTGGGTGGAGCCCATTCTAAATTTCCCCTCAAACGAGTCTGGCAAGATATGGGAGAGAACAACAAATTAGATTTCTCAAAATCTCGTTCCGAAGTCTTTGTTCGTGTTGGTCATTACCTGCAAGTGTTGCTTGATATTTTCGGCATCGTCTGGTGAAACTGGCCAGGATGTGGGCAAGGGCAATAGCTATTTGAAAAGTTTTATAGAGTAAGCAATCTCGGTTTTCGCAAAATATTAATTATCATCAGTTAATGAAATTAACCTTTTGTGGCGCGTCCTGTTCGGAAACTAACCACTCTAGATCGGATGCTTTTGGAAGCTGTTTTTCGGAGAATTTTCGGATTAAATTTAAAGCTACGGATTCTGCCGATACGTATGATGCATTGCTTTCTGCTACAGATGTCTCCCTATATAACATATAAAAAAAATGTAATAAAAATAATTACCATCTTCCGAGTTTCTTACAAACCTTTTATCTGGCATTTCGTGAGGTGGAGTCTGTGGTTCTGCCATCGGTCTTTGTATATCAGCATCAGAATATAAAGATGCCATCGACAGTGACAATCCAGATTCGTGTAGCGTGCTAAGCTTGCTGTCAATTTCACTTCCATCTGTTACAAAAAATACTTTGGCTTTAAAATGTGCGGCTTTACCAAATTTTTTTTACTTGCTCAGCAAAAACTGGCATTCTAACCGGATAAATCGATTTGATCGATACTGTCAGACGTATTTCCATCTGCAATTATATAAAAATTGCAAATATAATGGATGTTGTTACCGTCCCTGCAAACATGCACCCTCTGCCGGCATTACATACCAGATTTATTTTCCGAAGATGTGCTGCGAGGGGATGGACTCTGGCTCGTTGTTGTTGCTGTTTCGATTAATAGTAAATGAAATTTAGAAATGTAGTGAAATTATTGAGATCAAATATAGTTGAACATTTCTGTTAACACATGGTAACTAACTGGCATTTATCAAGCAATTGATTTTGGACTTACTGTCTGTGCAACCATCGCTCAGAAGATGTTGAGGATTCTGATATGCCACTTTCTGCACATTAAAAACGATGTACAGCATTTTTAACGAAATAAATGTGGGCTAACGAGAGTAATTGGAAAACTGTTTCACGACCATACCTCTTGTAGTCGTTCCTTTCGTCTGATTCGAATTCGCTGCTTCAAGTGTTTGATTTCCTCGTCGTCGCTTTCTTCATCTTGTTCTTCCGCTATTTTGAGCATCTGGTTGCATTTTATTTGTTCGATTGCGGATATCAAGGCTTCGGAAATGCTAAAATGCGCATTTTCCTAGAAAGCAAGGGCAAAATTTGAAATTCATGAAAAAATTACGCGTAAAGTACGGACAAATTGGAATGCCAAAAAACCTTGTCCAGTTCCGCACAAGTGCGAAAATCCTGTGAAGATAGAAAGCTTGTCAGAGACTGGCCTTCCATCGGCCGCCTGAAAATCGGCGTGGGGTACTCTGAAATTATTTAAAGGCGAGTGTCATTCTTCCATTGAGGCTACCAGAGGCCAGGGCGACTATTATAGTTCTTACCATCGTCTAACAAATGTGAGGATTCCACCTCGTCCGGCAAAATCGTTGGCAAGGAAGAAGACATGGGGATTGTGCACGGTACGCGATAGCTGTTTACTTCTCCTTCAAATATGGTGTCCGTCTCTTTCCGAATTATTCCGATATCCGATTTCGACCTTGCGTGAGTGGGCGATCGGTGCAAGTTCGGCGTGCTTGTCACCGACTTCTGAACGTGTTTAGTAAATAGATGACGAGGGCTAACCGGAGCACTAGAGTCGGTTTTAAAATCCCTCGTTTCCCGCGACGTGGATGCGAGTGGCGAGCTCGATTTGTGAGCGGGTTGAATAGGATCTGAAGTAAGTTTCGTTGCAGTTGCGCCAGATGTAACTGGATTAGTCTTTTTCGGGACAGTTGAGCTAACGCGACAACTTTGACTGCTACTGGCAGGCACCACCAAACTTGGTGTGTCTCGAAGACTAGGCAGGGATTTAGTAAGTCGCTTGCTTGCCGAATTAGCATCGTTTGACGGAACGAGGTTTTCTGTAACGGTGTACAAACATACACAACTCATAAAGCGGGTGTTTTTTACTCCTACACCCGGATCAAAAGTCGAAATTCTTTTTGGCGTTTCAAGTTCTGTCTTATCTACAATATGCTCCCAAGCCAACGCACTGTCCCATGTACAAGATTTCGGAAACGGTCTAGCGCTTAGCATGTCTGATAGCGGTCCTTTGAAATCCATCGAGGATTTTTTTTTGGCTTGGTGGCTGTTACACCGCTCCCTATAGTATGAACCCTTGGAAGGATCGACGGGACATGTTCGATGCAGGTGACCATCATTGCTCGCCGACGCTTGATGAAACCCCCTACTTTCGGTTTGCAAATAACAGGTGGCGGCAAATGGCGAAACCTCATTTGCTTGATACTGCTGCGTTATTGTAGACACCCTTTCGGGAAGAGATGGGCTCCTAGTAAAGCCCATTTGTCTTGCGGACAACACTGCTCCGTGTTCCCCATGTTCCACGAGCTGCATACAAGAAAATGAAGCAGATTTCATGGATTACAGGAAATATGCTCAAGACCACTACATGAAATGATTAACCTACCAGTGTTGGATCTAGCTGTGTCAACAATTCTAACTCGTTATTTTCCACGGCTTTCAAGCACGTTAACAATGATTCACCAAACTGTTCCATCCTGAGAAATGCGCCAACTATAACCGATATGTTGAGATTATAAGGTCGTGTCAAGTGGCTTCGACGGAATTTTTTGAATTTTAAAATACTGCACGCATTTCAAAACTTGATTTTCTCTAAATATTGATCGAGTCCCACATTTTACATGAAATTATGCGCAGCACTGCATGTAGTATACGTATTATGCTCCACACTTTATAAATATAAACCCCTATTGATCGTATACAATTAATATCTGCCTACCATGGTAACAGGCCTGCAAGTGGTTGCGATCATCTATCAGCACTTTCATATACGCAGAAAGCGTGTGTTCTCTCAAAAGCTGCTGAATCCATAGATAGCTGCGATCCGAACTGCTTTCCGTGGCCAACCGATGCCGTTCCAACCACGGAGCAACAGTTGGCAATAGGACACGCAATCCCATGATAAAGTTCCAACAATCGGCATTAATTCCCTTTGATCACATCGTAAAACACTGGGTTAGTTATAGCTAGTATACACTTTCTATATAGGTGCCAGATATTTCTGTCTATTATTCAGAAAATAACATTTGCCATCTAGATCTCACCAAGTAATTACCTGATCTCTTTTCAAACGATGCTTAAGTATATTGCAAACCCCAGTTGTCAACCTGGATAATCCACCATAAGTATTCCAAACATTTGTAGTGTGATTTCCAAGCAACACCTCCACAGTAGTTTTCAGTTTAACTAGAAGTTCTCGACACTCGTTTCTAAGGAAGAGTTTCAAGTGCAAGTTAGTAGATCTCAAGACTCAATAACCCATGGTTGATATTCAAAGAGATTTATCTATTAAAACCCCTGTTATATAGTCAACTACAGCCTATGTTATATGGCTGCTATTTAAAAATGGTTGGCATGCAATTGACAGCGGTTTACATATTGAATTCGTAGTTGGAATTGCACAGAAAACCGTCGCAGAGTAGTCCACAAAGAACTAAAATTATCAATCATGTAATAGATACCAAAATATGTTTAAAACTTTACCTGAAATCGCCATCCATGTTACATGTTATCTGTCCTGCATCCTCCCAGAATTTATATAGCATTAGATAACGAGGGCTGCTCATAAAAAGCGTCTGCTACTAATGCAAGTACAGGGTGAGTAAAGTTGTTGTAATTTCACTTTCATAAAAGACACTCTGATAAAAACAAATATTCATCTAGTTATGTAAAGCACGTTTAAGAATTTTAATCTCGACTGTGACGAAATAAAATTAGGATGAATTTACAGACGGGTTACGGTTGTGATGTGTCTTAAAATGGTATTGGACACAACACTGATCGGTTCTAGGACTGTTGCGGAAATTAAATTTTCCGCAAATCTAAGTAAACCTAACATAAATTAAGTATACAAATTACGAAATATTTGTATTTTCGGAGTTTGCCTATACTGAGAAAGCCGGCACCCTATAATTCAATCAGCATCTCGCGTTGATAAGAAATAATTAACAGTAATCGTTTTTATTTATAGTCATAAGCTAAATACAGTATAAAATTGTTTTTGGCAAGTGTACAAAAAGCAGGACATATATCACACGAAATTTTTTTCCCTTATAAATTAAAAATGCAAAATAAAATTCTCTCCAGATTTCATCGACAAAACCTACACGCTGGACGAGAGGCAGGATAGGTCGTTTAAAATTGATGCTAAAAGACATTTATCTTGTAGGGCAAGTTGCAATTCTGATTCGTTCACCGATAAAGTAACCTAAAAGAGAATGTTTAGTTAGCAGCAGATAAGAGTAAATAGTCGGATTAAAATCCACAGACGATGATGGATACCTTGGACAATCGATTGTTCTTGTTTTTCTTTATGCATATCAGACCCCTGGCTTCCGCCAAGGTGCAAATATTCGTAAATTCAGACTGGTCGACCTGAGTGACTTGTTGCTTTTTACATATTCGAGAATAAACTTCGTGAAACTTGTAAGAAAAAAACAACCTCGTGTCAGAAAATGACGGAAATTTGATAGCATTTTCATGCGTGTAGACATTCTGGTATGTAACATACTTTTCCTAGCGTAGTTTCTTTAGATTTTCCATTTGATATAATCAAAAATAAGGCACAGAGAAGAATTTTTTGTTGCAGCGGTAATGCATTTCCATCTTGTTGTCCTCCGTTAGCCATTTGACTACCATAAACGTCGTTTAAAATTGAAGCGATTAAAGGGAGATCGACGCATTTCACCGCGTTTGGCTTGCTCGCACATTTCGTAGGCGATGCTGCAAATTTGAAATTATCACGTTAGAAATTAATCGGATAATACCAAAACAATTCTCTAAAATATTTTCGATTACTGTACCACTTTTTGGTGTGCGCGGCTTTAGAATCTGCTGCTTGCGTACTTGTCCTTCAACCAATTCGACAGCTCGCCTGTTTAGAAATAGGAAATAAATTTACATTTTCTTTTAAAATGTTGGCTAACAAAAAAAGGAATTGTTTCTTACCTGCAAACATCCAATGCTTTTCGAATATCCCCGCTAACCGAAGCAACCTTTCTTGCACAAAATAGCAGCGCATTTGGTTTTATAAAACTTTGAGCTTCATTGGAAACCTGTGACGGAAACATTTTTTAGGTTTTTGGACATATCACGTTGTTTAAAAGTAAAATCAGTTTGACAATTAGTAAAATTAGTTTACCTCTTTTAATCGTTCTTGCAAGATGGTCATAATTTGCTCCTTGGTGTAGGGTTGAAAGTGCAATAATTTAGGCTTGAACTGAGGTTGAATTTGAAGACGTGGGAGCATGCGATTCGTTAAATCTAACGCATTTGCAATTCCTGGTATCAAGAAATTAAAATATTGCAATTATAGCAATAACCCCACATGCATTTTCGTTGTTAGTAGACTATCAACTAACCTATCAAAACTAGTTTAGAATTTTCCAACGCAGGCCATTCGAATATAGTGTAAAGAATACTCTGGTCTTTGCTTTCCAAGTAATCGATTTCATCGAGAATTAATAAACTGTCAAAGAAAATATCATTAACATCAATTCCATCGTAACAATTGAGTTTAGGCGATACAATTTGTTAAAATTTTCCAGTTGGCATACATGATTTTGTCCGAGGATGCCAACTTCTGCGTTACGCATTTTTGGAAATCTGAAGCCGATGGATTTTTCAGTGACTTTTCGCTTTTAGAATTTATCTCTGCACATATTCGCTCGTATATGGACTGGGGATGCTTCAGATTTGTGCAATTAATGAACACGCATTTGTGGTCGATTTTCTGAAACTGAGAACAAACAATATCTATTGTTTCTGTCGAAACGTATATTTCAGATTTTTTAATTAAAGCTTACTTTCACAGCCTGTAGAATTTGATTGAGGCTAGCGGTTTTTCCTGTCCCTGGTGCACCAGATATGTACAGGCTTCCCGGTTTCTCGTTAACCAGATGGTTTTCTAGAAAGTCGACAACGACTTTCATTTCAGTCTCTCGACAATGCAAGATCGATGTTGAGCCCGTCACAAACGCTCGCTTAACTTCTTGGTATGCTGACACTGGCATTTTATTAAAAAAGAGATTTTGTCATGTGTTTGACTGGAAATAACTGTTACGGGTTAACCGTGGGTATATGCTTACGGTCTGGATTAAATAGGCGAACTGGAATAAATTTTTTTTCTGACTTGATCGGTGACTTCCTAGGACTATGATTGGAAAACTTGACACCATTTTCTGAAATCAAGCGTTAATTTCTGTTAATTCGATACAAATATATTTAAAACTTGCATTTAACATTTGATATAGGCCGACACTATTTTACACCTTATTTTTTACTTATTTTAACATTATTTTCCCCCTCATTTTTATGCTATTTTTCTACTTTTGTTCCACTTAGTTTAACATTATTTTTTTACTTATTTTTGCAGTAATTTTCCACTTATTTTTACATCATTTTCTGAAATCAAACGTTAATTCGATGCAAATGTATTTAAAACTTGCATTTCACTCTTGAGTATTTACCTTTGTTTCTAGGACTTTTTCTTGGACTAATCTGTAGCAATGAATTTATTTTCCGAGCATTGAGAGACTGTTTTGCTGGTGAGCATAGTGCGGATTTCGGGTCCTCATATTTGTCCGAATCAAGGCAGTTATCTCTCAGTTTCTTTGTTGGTGAACAATCGACGGTATCTAATTTTTTTCAACGAACAATGATTAAATTAAGTGGTCTAAACAACATTTTTAATGTGATAAGGTAGTAAAAATTCCGTACCTTTTGTTGAATTTCCCAGATTTTGACGATGTTTTCTTGGCGTTTTCAACACAGGCAAGCACATGTAAATGCATGATTCTGTGGTTTCCTTTGCCTCTCGTTTACTCGCAGATCTCGTCTTGCGAATTGAAAAATTTAGTGGCAATTGCACTGTAGACATTTCTGGAAATTTTGTCTTAAAATCTTTTAAATTAATTTCAGAAATACTAAGCGATTGTTGCGCGGACACAACAACTTGTCAACGTTGTCTCAACTGATTCGCGCCAAATTATTGGCGGGAAATGTAGCTTGCCGCACGGGGACGCTGCAAGCGAAAGTCCGTATTTTTGGAGCGCCGTAGTTTCTTTCTAGTCTTGTGCTTGTGATGCCACTCCTGTCCTATTCCTAGGCCTATATACGAAAAATGGCAGACGTTGAGTAAGTTTTTATGTTGGTATTTTGCGTTTAATAACAGATTGTTAACACAATATCTAACTAATTATTATTGATATTGAAATTCGTAGCTTTAATAGCTTTACGCCTTTGCTTTCTGAATGTTGAAAGATATGTAATTTGTTATATATTTTGAACTGTTTGAGATAACCACTAACTGCGACTCGCATAGGATTGTTTCAACTTTGACTTTTACGTTAGTGAATTGAAGTAGAACAGCTAGTGATCTGGTATTATGTAAATATCGGGTTAAAAATAACTGCAGTACGTTTCACACACATCGACACAACGATAGGAACAACATATTGTCACAAAATCTTGTGTCACAGACTTTAGTCTTAACAGTGCTCGGTAAACCATGAGCCAATCCACAAAATTTCCTATTGACTAGTAGCATTATCATTTAATAAATAATTTAGCTTATATAATTTTATAGTAGCTTCTAGGTCAGTTTCGTACACGTATTTGCAACCCTTCTATTTTGCCTGCTGTCAGTTCAGTATTTTAGTTCAAATCAATATCAACTCAGTACCCTACAGTCAGCAAACAAATGCCATGTGGTATTGGGATTAAGTTACGTACTATAATGCATACTTAATTTGTTTTCCAATAATATTTTTCAGTGTTTCAAACATTCATGGCCATAAAAGTGATGATTCCCCCGCGAGAGAAGCGAGCGGGGACGTAAATGCCACAAGGCATTCAAAATCTAAAAGAAGACACGATGCCGATAGACGCAGGAATAATTCGCCGTCGGATGTAACTAATGACGACAAGCCAAGACGCGAAAAAAAAAGTTCAAAAGATAACGACGACGGAAGTAAACGTCGAAGAACGGAGCCAAGAAGGCGGCACACAAGTTCCGAATCAGACGGGGTTGTCGAAAAACGAGAAGCTAGACACGAAGCGAGACACAGGGATCATCGCAGAACAGACAGTCGTTCCAGAAGTCGAAGCCTGGACAGGTATAAAAGAGACAGAAGGCGGTATGACAGGCAAGAATACCAATCTAGATCCCGACATCGACACTCGAGGTCACCCGATAGGGAAAGGAGCGATAGGCGTCGGAGGGAAAATGATCGTGATCCCACAAAGACAAGCAGGGATTTGTACTGGAACAAATACGACGACGACGAACGCCGTCGGCGCAGAAGTCGGGAAAAGGAATCTGAGAACCGTGATCCAAACTCGCTTCTTGCAAACGGCAAGGAATCGCGAGAAAAAAACTCTGCCGAAGGCGATTCGCAAGCGGTTTCCGGAGGTAAAAAGAACGCTGCTAACAACGAGGGCGTCGAGGCGCTGACTATGCGCACTGGCGGTGCTTATATACCTCCGGCACGTCTGCGTATGATGCAAGCGGCTTTAACTGACAAAGAAAGGTAAAGATTTGAATTGGGTTTTTGCGTAACTGTAACCTGCAAAATATGGATTGCAGACTTCAAAAGTTTTTTGTTATTTCAGTGCTGCTTATCAGCGTTTTGCTTGGGAGGCTTTGAAAAAGAGTATTAACGGTTTAATCAATAAGATAAACGTGTCCAACATTGCAATCATTGTACGAGAACTATTCAAGGAAAACATCATACGAGGGCGAGGTTTGTTGTCCCGATCAATCATGCAAGCTCAAGCGGCTTCACCGACTTTTACACACGTCTACGCAGCGTTGGTTTCCATCATAAACAGCAAAGCAAGTAGATTAACATAAAATTATTTCACATCATACTTCTAGAAAGTTTTTTGTTAACAAGTTTTTTTTTTTTTTTTGCAGTTCCCACAAATCGGAGAGCTGATTCTTACTAGACTCGTTCTCTTATTCCGCCGGGGTTTTCGAAGAAACAATAAAGACGTCTGCTTATCCGCAACACGTTTTATTGCTCATCTCGTAAACCAACAAGTGGTAAGCGGTATTTGAGATTTTTACTCCAATGCGTGATTTTCAAATAGCCATGGTTTTTCACGATGTTTTTTCACCCTTAGGCTCACGAATTGGTCGCATTGGAGATTTTATATTTGTTGTTTCAAAGCCCCACTAACGACTCTGTTGAAGTTGCCGTAGGATTTTTAAAAGAATGCGGTGCCAAACTTACCGAAGTAGCTCCCAAGGGCATCCATGGTAAGATTTTGTGGACTATAGTTACGGATTGGCATTGTGTAAAACGACTCGTTACGTTTTTTACGGATGCAAATTTGTTTCATTTCTGTTTTAGGCATATTCGATCGACTCCGAAGTATTCTTCACGAGGGTCAACTTGACAAACGTGTTCAATATATGATTGAAGTGATGTTTGCCGTCAGGAAGGATGGCTTTAAGGCACGTTCTCTCTTTATTATACGTTTCTCTCATTTGCATTTGCAATTTCATTAATCTAAGCGGTGTTTTAAATTTGATTTAGCTTTATTAATTGCTACGAGTTAACATAGTTACTGGCGCAACATTAATTTCTTTTTTAATAAATTTAGGATCATCCATCCGTTCTTCAAGAATTAGATTTAGTGGAGGAAGAGGAACAGTTCACTCACAGGATCTTTTTAGAGGACGTCACAAATGGAGAAGATATTTTAAGTTCGTTTAAGTTTTGAGACTATGTTAAATTTAAACTTTTGCAAACTGCCTTGTAAATATCCGCGATAATAATCTATTCCAGATGTATTTAAGCATGACCCGGAGTATGGGGCAAATGAAGAAAAATATAAAACGATTCGCAAAGGTGCGTTGGTTTTAATTATTACAAAAACTTGGAAGAACGATCATATGATGGAACACTGACTTTACACTTCAAATTATTTCCAGAAATTTTGGATGAAAGCAGTGACGATGACGATGAATCTGGTGGAAGTGCATCGGAAAGCGGCTCAGAAGAGGAAGATGACGATGGAGAAGGTAAGCAATTCTTATATTTATTATTATGTGTTACAAATATTGATAATATGTAGCGTTGAATACTGAAATTCTATAAAGGTGATGTACCATTTAGCTTAATTTTGACCATTTTTTTTTCTAGGGGACCAAACCATCATAGATAACACGGAAACTAACTTGATATCATTGCGGCGGACCATTTATTTAACAATTCAGTCGAGTTTGGAATATGAGGAATGCGCTCACAAATTGCTTAAGATGGAATTGAAACCTGGACAAGAGGTACTTGATGCATTAATATTTAATGCTGAAAATCGTTTTCGGCCTGTTATAAAGGAAATGCATTTGTTTTCTAGGGTGAGCTGTGCCACATGATTCTTGATTGTTGCGCGCAACAACGGACATACGAAAAATTCTATGGCCTATTGGCTCAGGTATGTCCATTTTATCAGAAAACTACGTACATGTTAGGAACTTATAAAATATTTTTAATATTTACAATGACTTTAAAGTACCTTCATTTGATTTGTATCTTTTTTTTCCCCATTAAACCACCATAACGGATTAGTTATCCATCTATATTATTTTTCAGAGATTTTGTCTATTAAACAAGGCATATGTCGAGCCATTTGAAACCATTTTTCGGGACTCCTACGACACAATTCATCGCCTGGAAACCAATAAACTTCGAAATGTGGCGAAGCTATTCGCTCATTTGCTTCATACTGATGCTATCAACTGGACAGTAAGAGCTAACATTTTTTCTGTAATTTGTACTGTAATACAAAAATTGTGCTATCCAACTTTTTATATACAAACGACTTCTACTTAGCTTGATTTATAGGTTTCCAATCTTGATTGCAGGTGTTGATCCATATTAAGTTAAACGAAGAGGACACTACATCCTCCAGCCGCATCTTTATAAAAATATTATTTCAAGAACTTTCCGAATACATGGGTTTGCCAAATCTTAACAAGCGCGTCAAGGACGTGTAAGAAAGTTTCTTTTTATTCGCTGCTAACCTTTTTATCAGTAGCATTAATTTTAAACAACTCTTTTATTTCTTAGAACTCTCCAAGAAGCCTTTGCGGGACTTTTCCCTCGTGACAATCCCTGCAACACCAGATTTGCAATTAATTTTTTTACATCAATAGGCTTGGGAGGCTTGACGTAAGCTATTATGAATACTTGTTTAGATTTTAGCATGAATTTGTAACAATTAACTCGTTTTGTTGTTTTTTTCGAATTAATTAGCGATGAACTAAGGGAACATTTGAAATCACAGCCAAAGGCTGCCGCCGTGCCACCCCCACCTGCCGCAAAATCTGCTTCGTCATCATCGTCTTCTTCGTCGTCGTCGTCATCATCCTCTTCGTCTTCGTCGTCATCTTCTTCTTCTTCTTCTTCATCGTCGTCGTCATCCTCTTCTTCGTCGTCATCAGATGACGATTCCTCGTAAAGTATAATGGTAAATGACGTTTTGAAGAGAACAATTTTTTGACTGTATGAAATTTGAATGCTGATGTGCAGATCAGTTAAACAAATATTTGCATTAAATAATTCGTTGAAAATTAATTAAGAAGCAATTGTAATTTTATTTTTAGTTGATTTCCAACCTGTTTTTCCAGTTTTCAATGTTTTCACACACAAGAAATTCCAACTTTTTTTACTTCGTTTTTCTAATATACAGGGTGTACAGTACTGAAAGTCAGATGCAAAATTTACAGGGCTTGTAGCCGGGGGTATGTGGAGTATAAATGCCAGTTGAACTGTGGAGCAAATGTCTTTTTAGCATAAAAAGTAGATAACCTCCATGATACATGTCCCCAATGTTGGTGTATGTGGACACACTAATATGTAACGTGGATGGACTCATTAGAAGACTTTGTTGCCCGAATTGTCGATGCATGTGAAAGTGTCCAGGAATGTTAGCAAACGTCCGAGAGAACATGTTGCGTCTGCTAAGCCTGCAATGAGGTTCACGATCGCCACTTTGAGCAATTTCTACGAAATGTTATCGTTTGTGTGTGATCAGTGTCAGAAAAGTCCTCTGAACTTTTATCACCTTGTCTCATCTTTCCTTTACAGTAATATTAATCATAAAATGTTTCTAATTGTAATGATTAGAATATTATCTCTAATATAATGAAAGGATAGCAGCGTCAAAGTTGTCTATCGTCCATGTTAATTATAAATAACTAAGCTGGTTTACCCGGCGTTGCACGGGTTGAAAGGTTGAAGATTGATCGAAATACAATTTTGAGCAAAACGAATAAGCAAAACTATGGTTTTATGCGCAAAGGAAGATTCCGTAAATCATTAACTTAACTTAGGCTATTGCTATAAACATTAACCCATCATCTGAGTCCCTATAACGGAAAATTTAACTAAAAAGTGAAATCTTATGATTACCAAAATGCTACACAGGACCTCTAGAGCTGTTTTTAAAAAAAGACGCCTAAAGTGGTCATTCCAATTTTTCAAAATATCGTTGGCATGTGCACAAATTGCACATGCCTTCAATTTGTGCACATGGTATGCGTGTTTTTCATTTGAACGCTACGCTCCCTAAATGCTGTGTGTATTTTGATAAGCATACCGATTAAGTACGGAAATCCCCCCTCCCCACCCCCCAGTGAGCGGGCAGACTGGTGGTAAAACTTCCCGGGGGTGCATAGAACTCTTCCCTAAAGTGTCATTGCAATCGGATGAACGGTTTACGAATGCATAAAAGACAGACAGACAGACAAACATTCATTTTTATAGATATAGATTGGTGTATCAAATTGAGAATTTAACACCAGTATTTATATGCAAAAAATTCTGAAAAAAGCGCATTGAAAAC
>JAQGCC010003181.1:0-16039 GCA_034698905.1 Xestoiulus laeticollis
CTGACTCTCCCCCCCCTTGAAAACTGGTAATTGCCATTGTAATCTGTATGTATAATGAATGTGGCACAGCACTCTGATTTGCAGAAAACATGTATTAAAAAGGAGGCAATGGAAAACTGAAATTTTAAAAAAATATTTTGATTAAACTTGTTATTTAAAGTAGCGCATTTTGATTTTTTGATGTGACGTCACATTTTTTAACTCCCCTCCCAAATGTGTGACCCCCCCCTAGTGCGTGACGTCATTTATGAACGGCCCCTATAGCAAACCACATTTGATTCAGGAAAATTTAGCAAGCATGTTCTTAGGTCCTTGTTCAATAGTTACTACATGTGTATAAGTCAAACCAGATTCTGGAAGTCGATCACCCATATCCGGAAATCTAGACTGCGGAACAATCCCATTCCAACATTCCACTAACTGCTTCAATATATAGAATTCAGATGTCCCTTTCCTTCCGTGCCCTCGGTGTTTCCCTGGCCAACGTGGGCGTCCGGAGGCGCCCTTCCTCCACAGTGGCCGAACTGGTTTGCGAGGCTCAGAAATTTGGGCCATGTACTTCCTAGTGCGCGTGGGTGGACCCCGTGACCTTACATGGCATTACGATTCCGGACGAATGAAAATCGTGAGAAAATAGTCCGATTTAATTGGTCCGCCCTGCCACACTTCTGGACATGGTCGCCCACGTGTGCAACGCCCCTGCAGCACCGCAGCTTAATATGGGCTATAGGAGAAAGCACGCATCCGGGAATCCAATGGGATTCGGGCTTCGGGGTCAGTGTCCCTGAGAGTGCGGAGACGCGACTTGCACGGGGTCAAGGTAAGTGACTCATGCGCAGGTATTCAAAAAGCTCGTACAAAAAGTCTTGCACTTGTCCAAACTGGACACAAGACAGTGTATTTGTTGGTGTGGGCCTTGCCCCGCTTAAGTACATGTACATTGTATACATGCATGTATTGACAGCGGGCGGGAACGAACATATGTTCCCACAAGCTGTATTGGGCACACAATTGAACAGGCCACATACCACGTGACATAATATACCGTATACATATTGAGTGTGCACATGCCTGGTGATAATTAATGTATATGCTTCTGCGAATGAATAAACGTTCAAGTCATCTACTAGCACTTATACAGGGTGGCCACAACATTTTCATTTTCAATTTACCTGACTTTTCCCTGACTAAAATCCAAAATTCCCTGACCAAAACTTACTCGTTAATGCATATCAATTTTTGTCATAATGAAAAATAATTGCAATTAGAAGCTTGGCAAAACACTAGATTTTGTTGCAAGTCTAGCAAGATGTTTGAAAGTAAATTTGAATAAGGAAGTTGGTGCCCTGTTGAATTTTATCAAACAAATTTCAAAGAATACAAAAAAAACTTATCAACCTCAACCTTTTATTTGGGAAAATTTCCCTGACTTCCCTGACCTGTGGCCACCATACTATAGCATTAAAATGGTAAGTGTATATATGAGATGGTCTGGGACTCTGGGGTCAGAATTGGTCGACCCAGTAGATGTGAAAGGTTAAAAGATTTGAGAAAAATTTGGAATCGATGTTTTTAAAAGGAAACATGGACAGCAACGGACCTAACAATCAAGAAGCTATATAGTCAGGGGGTTGGCAATGAATGCTTGGAGGATGGGGGGGCCATGCAAGAAGAGTACATTGGCATTTTATAGAATAACAAGACAAAGATTGGCAGAGAAAACCGCAATGAGTTCATATATAGTATACGGTAGTTCCTTGTTTTTAAGAGCTATAGGGCAAGTTCTAAACAGCGACTCGCGAAATTCAGACTGATGGGGGCGTATTATGACCTGTGTGAAGAGGGGATGTGATGATTAGCTGGAAGTCCAAATAACAGGACGTGCAAATGCACATGGATTGAAGATTGTCCATTATGTTTTGGCCCCAATTCAGGAGATTCACCATGTCCATATATAGTTTGACGGTGTAATGCAAAGGCATATAATGTTCTTATTTTATAATACCATTTGCCATACAATTTATGTATACTATTAATTTATACTAACCGTTGAATGTTTACGCTCTATCGAGTTAAAACAGCACACTATTTTGTGCAACAGAGCTATAAATGAACTATAATATTATACATACTTTTAAATTTTTTCATTATTATTGAAAAATTGTTTTCTCAATACATGTATTATCTATATATAGAATACAAGATTGCCCTTTTTCCAGTTTTAGATAAACGCGGTTTCACTGTTTTTTTTATAAAAAAGTTTGAATTTCTCCTTAATTTCCAGCAAATATAGGTGATCATCTAGTATTTGCAAAGCATGTAACATGCTTTTTTTAAAATATTTTTGCAAATTTCAGTTTTCCATTGCCTCCTTTTTTATACATGTTTTCTCCTGCAATATCAGAGTGCAGTGCCACATTATACATGTACATACAGATTACAATGACAATAACCAGTTTTCAAGGGGGCTTTGTGACGTCATATTTGAGGGGGTCTGACTTATTGTGACTAATTATAACATGGGGGAGGGGATTCAAAAATCTGCCAAAATTGCGTGACGTCATTTATGGACAGCCCCTTAATGGTCGAAATGCATGGTTAACAGCAGTTGATGAAACTTTTCCACCTTTTCAAGTCTGCTATTGCCAGCTCACGTTTTTCCGCAACTTCCAAGGGCTACAACCCTGGCGGCGTTGACCTTACTATTACTTATATGTTGTATGGCTCAGGCCGCTGAACCCTTATTAAAATTGCAATCAATCATCGACTTTCTTGCACGCAATTTATATCTATTATGCTAATTGTGTGACCTGCTACCTGCGCTTCCAAACGACTCTCATTCTGCTATAATTTTAGATATGCCAACGGCTTAAGCAACAACAAACAATCAATTGCAGGGCACTGAATTGCAAATTAGCTGAAATGTTGGAAATTTTCAGGAAATCGAGTGGGGAGATATTGATGAAGTCGGGACATGTCACCTACATATAATTGGGAGAAACTATTCAAATCTTACGAACGGTATTAGACACCACAGCTTATGAAATCAGGTAACAACCTAGTATATTGTTGTCCCGATGTTATAATGTAAAGAACTTGTCTTACTTGTCTAAAGAGACCATCTAAAGTATAAACATTGAGAATATGGGCCTGCTAAAGAAACGTCAGACAAGCAATGGCACCAATTGAGGTCCCACTATATATCATTTTCTTCTATATATATATATATATATATATATATAGGACTTATATGGCATTAGTCGATCCTTTAAAGGGTTATTATGGCTATTATTAAATTTCACTATAATAAGAACAAACTTAACAAGACTTGTAATTTTTCATTGAGATAACAATGAGTTGTTCCAAGATCCCAGTAACGACATACCGAGATTTTTCACTAGGGATTTGACTTAAAAGATGTTTGACAGGTCACCCTTAGAAATTTCGTGTCACTCTTTTAATGCGATTAGTCCAATTACCTTCAGTATTTCCATAGAAACAGAAGGATAATAAAATGTTTTAAGAAATCAATATCCACGTATTCGGAGGAAATCTTAAAGATGATTTCAAGAAAGCATCTGCCATGAAAAATCTTAGAAATCTCAATTAATGAAGATAATTCGAAGAAAACCGACGATTTATACACAGTACAACAGTGTACAAAAAACTCCAGTTTGAAAATCCATTTCATACTAGGCCTATGGAGTATGCGTGAAGAAATTTAAGAAAATTAAATTCTCATAATAGGCACATTCACGAATTCTATATATCTTGCCTTCACTCAAACAAATTAATGGTTACTGAGATACAGAGCAGAAAGGTTCCTGTTCGGCCAATACAATGTCAAAAATAAAACAGTTGGTAAAATGAATAGTTCTTTACTTTCCAAGTAGGTCTACAGATATACCTCTCAATGCACTTAGATCTCATATTTATCTTGCCATATGTCTAAATGCCATTTGAGCATTTGAAAACAATGACAAAAATCGCAGTATATAACTGCCATGTAATTTCCGCATGAGTCACAACAGGAACATGTAAAACATTGGTGGTTCAAACACACATATGGCACATGATTTTCGGCTCACCCTGTAAATACGTCGTTCCCAACTTTTTAAACAGTTGGTAGGACCAAGTCCGAGAACTTGTTTATAGCTCACTATCAACACTGCAAATCCGATTTAAAACTGATCGTAAATACAGTCAAAAACTGCGATAATTTCATTATGAAGCAAAATCGCCGTTTTTTGAAAACATAAACAAGCTCGGAGGATGACCAACGTGTCTACCCTCCCCTACATAAGAAAATGGGCATAAAGTTGATAAAATACAAAAAAAAAAAGTAAATAAACTGCGACTGATCACGCAACACTGGATTCCCAAAACCCAAACAAATCTCCAGCCAACGTCGTGTTGCTAAATTCTAATTAACAATCAACAAGTTCGCAAATGAAATACCTTTTTGGGAGGAATGGCAATGCCCGGTGTGGCTGCTGGTCTCTGGGAACTGGGTCGTGACATTTCGTCCAAAAATCAAAAAAGTCGCAGTAAAACGGCCTTTTCAGACCCCGGCTCGCCCTATCGTTGCTAATAATATTCCTCTTATCGAAGATAAATACGAAACGCGATTAAAAATCCACGGCCTCGAAGCCAAATAAAACTTCCCATTCAAAGTGGAAAGATTGCACACGGTAAAAGCGGCCATTTTTAAAAAGGGCTGTGCCTGGAATAAACGCCATCAGAGGGCGCCACATAACGAGGACGACAGCGATGAAAGGCGCCATTTTCTAAAGGGGCAAACCCGGTTGTAAATAACTTTTCCGGGTTGTAAGCCGCGAAAATTAAAGAAACAAAATTAAACTAAAGAGTTATTAGAAAAATAACGTTAACAGGAAATCATTGTTATCTATTGGATATTTTTCTTCAATACTTGTTTACATTACTGGATTAATTACTTGCGCTACCAACTTTGCTAAACTTGTGAATTTCCAAATTAATGCCGGCCATACGAGGCAATTGCTCACCTGGAAATTGCAATTTATTTCCAGAATGGAATAATATTCTATTCAGGGTTTTATTTCAAGTTTCCCGACCAATCATGAATCAAGAAAAACTCGCGTTCATGTCGCTAGATTACACTTCCCATTTTTCCTTATCGATCCATGCTGTCGTGATAGGGATAAATGCAGGATATTGATAGGGAATTCCGAAATTTTTTGCTTCTTCGGAATAAATTGTCCGGAAATTTGGGACGATTTATTATGGCCGATAAATTGCCTCGTGTGTGGCCGGCTTTAAACTAAGACAGACACTTTTTTGTAGTTTTAATCTTAGTAAAAGACCTTTTGTGAAGAAAAGTCTTGGTCTTACTTTTAAGATAAGACCTGTAAAAGTGTCTAAAGAGACTTAAATTTAGTTATGATAAAATACAATTATCAGCACTTTCACACTAGTACAAAAATGTTTAGATGCTCTATATTCTATCATGACGTACTGTATTTAAAATTAGAACAAACATATAAGTTTCATGGTTTGCAAATTCACAACCCCATTATCTTCAAGAAAATGTTAATTATACCAAATAAACTACTACATAACATAAAATTCAATTTCATATAGGCACCATAAATTCACTCCTTTCTGTTGAAATGGGCACATAACAAGTGCAAAGAATATTAAGCACTCATTTTGATTAGCAATCTCTTATACATTTATATACATTATGTACGCTTCAAAAGTTTGGATTTTTGGAAACCTCATTAATTGTTTTAATTTCTAAACCCGCCCTTTTTGCGAAAAGGAACGTAAAACAAGCCTTAATTTATATATTAATCGCATTTTCAGCTTCCGTTTTTTTATGAAATGATTTTACTCATGGCTAAAGTTAAAAATTTGTTTAAATTTCAATTCGCAATATACTCATACATTACAGTATATTCAATTAATAACCACTGGTTGCTATACAATTGGTATTTTATACGAATTTTAGCCCCAGACCACACTAGGCTGAAAACGCGCGTTTGGCTAGCCTCAAACATCAAATTTAATTTAAATTCTAGAATTATACAATTTGCACATTATTATGTCGTGCAAAAATTCTTTTTTTAATTAAAAGCCTTGTTTGAGGCTAGCCGAACGCGCGGAAACAGCCTAGTGTGGCCTGGCTATAGAGCTTTTGGTTAGAAAATTTGTGAAAAATAAATAGGCCTACTGATCTGGGATGAATTAATTTACCCCCATGGGCGATTCTGTATGAAGAAAACTGGTGCAACCATGTTAGAAATAATTTTCGAAATGATCAAATAATTCACCAGAGGGTGACGAACCAAAATATTAAGGCTATTATAATTAGATTTTAAGATTGATTTGTGTTATGTAACCCGAGGGGCAGATGCAATATTTAGCAAGTTTAACGGTATATAAATAACCGTGTTAATTATATACTCTTTAATAAATTGTTAATAATATTATTCAAATTACTTTTTTCATCGCCCTGTATGCAGGGTGGACCGAAAGTCAATATCACCCCACTTTTTTCCCTTTTAAATCTTATAGTTATGAAAACTCTGCTAATGCGGTTAAATAGGAAATCATGCATGCTCTATTTTTCCTACTACCATTTTTTCATTGAAACACAAATTACAACTTTGTAGCCATAACAGTTATGACAAAACGTCAGATTAGGAAAAAGAAGAGAATGGTATGTTTGTATGAAATCAACTACATTAAGTCTTCATTGGCAATTATTAAAAGTTAAAAAACTAAGGGAAACACCAAATGGTATAGCTACGCTGCAGAACAGTTGTGCAGTGAACATTTCAGTTCAATCCTCATTACATGTAATAAGGCGCTTCACTGCATTTCAAACACTGCCTTCATTGTAGCTGCCATTTGACTTTCCCCCCTGATCATAAAAAAATTGTAACAACTTTAAATAATTGCAAATGATGACGAAAACAGTTGTTTTCATACAAACAGACCGTTCTCTTCCTTTCCTTAATTTGACGTTTTGTCCTAAGTGTGTCGGTTAAAAAGTTATAATTTGGGTTTCCACGAAAAAACGGTCGTTGGTAAAACTTAATAACATCAGTGGATAGAGCACACATAACTTCATAATCTTTATAACTATAAGATTGTAGAAAATATATTGACGCACTTATCTACACTGCAGCACATGCTGGTCAGAGGGTGTTCATAAATGACGTCATGCGATTTTGCAGATTTTTGAACCCCCTCCCCCAATGTCACAAAAAATCAGATCCCCCCCTTAAATATGACGTCACAATGCTCTGACCCCACCTTGAAAACTGATTATTGTCATTGTAAACTGTACGTACAATGTGGCACTGCACTCTGATATTGCAGGAGAAAACATGTATTAAAAAGGAGGCAATGGAACACTGAAATTGGCAAAAATATTTTGATTTAACTTGATATCAAAAGTAGCGCATTTTAATTTTTTGATGTGACGTCACATTTTTATTCTCCCCCCCCCCTTTCCTAGTGCGTGACGTCATTTATGGACGGCCCCTCACGCCAAACTCCAATATGACCAGGTATGGTTAGCATGCTAATCAGTGATACAGCAATGGCAAGCCATTGTTGTTTTAACACTGTTGACAAAGTGATAGGATATTACTGCACTTATCCTTGGCATGTAAAGTGTATATACAATATATCAATAGTTTTCCGTATGCTGCTTTCAAATATTGACCAGATCCAATCCGGTGATGCACTTCAACGGAAGATCATGACGTCATCGATTGTCGTTTTATCTCGCTTTGAAAATTAGTGTCAAAACTATATTCCAAGCTTTCAATCCGGACTTTTCAACCCACATTATTGTTGATTTGTATGAATTTTTATCGATATTTCTAGCCTGTTATGACGTCAGAGGATGAGCAACAGCTGCTGGTAAATACAACTATGCCATTTGTCGAGCTTTTATTAATTTCCATTTTATCTGGGTCAGATCAAATGGATTAAGAAAACTTGATAGAATTTAAAAATCCATAACTAGAAACTATACATAAATACATAAACATAGAATCCATGCTATAAAGTAGACGCGGGATTAGAATCAAAAACCTCTAAAGCAATTTGATGGAAATAATTTATGAATCAGCAAATTTGATAATCTTATCAAAAATGTTTAGAAAAATTATCAAACTGCAGTTGTGTTTAGACACAATTGCAGTATTAATAACATTTATAAGTAGGAAAATAAAATTCCCTGACCATGCATCCTGACATGTTAAAAAACGAACAGACTCGACAATTAAAATATGAGGAACACAAAATTTTAATTTAACTATTAGTATAGCTTGATAAGGTCAAAATCTAACTAAGGGTGTCAAATAACGCCTTTATAGACGATGCAAAAATTATTTAATTTTTTATTTTTCTTGTCTGCATTAATGTTCACGGTTCAATAGCCTGCAGGGATAAATAATGATTAGGTCAAACAAAAAACTTAATAAATCCAGTCAAGCCAAAACGGGGATTATTAACCCTTTTCCTATAATGCTAAAGCGCCATGCAAACGAAATCGAAGTTAAAAAAGAAAGCATTTTTATAAGAATAAGGTTTATTATTTTCTGAGCATCTATGTATAGAAAGTTGCTTATTAATTTAAAGAAGCATGGAGGCAAAAATTAGATTTGGATAAAATTTGAACACTATACTGCTCTTTGCATAAGAAGTTGAGCTTAAATTCATAATTTCGACAACAAAGAGGAAATTTTCAACTTTACATTTTACTTGGACACTCCAATAAAAATAGATTGGAAAATAACCGCTTCCTGGGATCAGTGATTTACATAATGGAATCATTAAGCCCCATAACACATGTAGATGTATCTGTACAGTGCAATGCCATTAATATCCCTAGTCACTTATAAGGGTAAAAACAGTGCTTATAGTGCTATCAGCGATTAAAGAATCGCTTCATTCTAGAAATAATCTGAGATGATTCTTGAATCAATGATTGCAATCAAATCTGGTTAAATTCGATACCCATCAGAACTCATTAAAATCAAGAATGATTCTAGAAAAGACAAACTCGTTTGTGTCCTGCATGGATTCATGCTAGAATCATGCGATGCTCTATTCTTTGATGCACCGCTATACTATGTGCGGGTGCATCGCGAATCGCAAGTATGTCTTTAGGCATCATTCGAGAATGAAGCAATTCTTTAATCGCTGATAGCACTATATATGTTTTTACCCTAAATCCGGCCACGTGTTATGTTATAGTGCTAGTACAAATTGTACACATGAAACTGCATAATCCTGAAACAGAAGATGACCATTTTAGAAGACCATGCAATATACGATAATTTGCCTAAAATGAGTCAAGGGAACATAAAAATCGCCGAGTTTAATATCTTTTTTTTTTTTTAAAGAATCGTGAAGAGCTTCAAACAAGATCAAAACTTAGTATACAATCAATTACAATATTGTGGTCTGAGGGGCTGTTCTACTGGGATTTCCGATTTCTACATTGTATTAATGAACATGAACATGTATGTACAGACATAATAATGCATATAATAACTTGTTTAGTTTTCTGTGGTATTCTTCCTCGTGTTCCTGTATTGCTAATTCTCTTAAAAAAATCACATATATAATGTATATCCATTTAAATTACTAGCTGCACAGATTTGCTTTAGCATCCCTTTCATTCTATAATCACAAAGAAACCATTTAAATCCAGACAGTTGCACTTGGCATAATTTCAGTAATCCTTAGTTAAAACTTGAATGGTATATGCAGAAACTGCAACTTTGTTTTGTTGCAAGATAGCACAAGTATATAGGATACAAAAGTAGGTTTTAAACATAGAAATTAAAGTCTTTTGCAGCCAGAAAAAACTTTATCTTGGTTCTGCCCCCTAGAATGCATTTTTAGGAAATAGATGTGAGTCAGCTGCCACTTTTGGGTTTGCAACCCCACAGGTCTCTGACCTCCCAAGTCTACCCCTCGGTCTACCCCCACTCACTTTCTCTACTGCCTAAAACAAATTGCAGGTTGGCCATGGGGAATGCATGGGGGGGAGAAGAACAAAACCATCACTTGTACAGAGTGTCACAAAGCCCCCCCAAAACCTCCTTTTTATGAAATCAAATTATTAAGAACACAAACTATTAAAAGCAGAATTTCGGACGTAGGCGATCGAGTTTTTGGTGAAAAAATAATACTTAAAAAAAAAAATGAGGGGTGGTTCAATACATGATCCTTTCGAATCTAGGGCAATGGCGGGAAAAAAACTAGGTTAAAATAGGATGTTGACACCCTGGGTGTTTCAACCCCCGGTTACGCCTTGGGCACATTAATTAAATGGTAATTTTTCATAAATTTCATTGGTTGGTATGGGGTAAATTTGAACTTTCCCAGCTGAGAATTGTGTCTCCATAAGACAGATAGGAAAAAGAATTATGTGAGTGGCCGAATTCCCCAAAAAAATGCTGCGAATTAACACGCGACTGCGATTTAGCAGCAATTTAAAAAAAAATTAAATTTGGCAAGTCCTGACATTGCATTTGGTGTATTTAATTGCAAGCATCCTTGGCTAAGTTCTAATTAAAGATTGCAGCATATCCAATTAAGTTGGTAATCCGTTTGATTATAATCGTGTTTGCTTTGCATTATTATGTCTGTTGCAGCATAAGCAAACCGGAAACACACAATTACACATGCAGGTATAATTACTTTATGATAGAGACGGTGTGGTCACTTTAGCCTGGGTCTCAACCCAAATGACCCTATTGGGTTGCATGCTTGTCAACCCATGCTTCCCAATAATGTACTATATACGTATACACAATGCACCACACTTGCAAATCAGATTTGGACGAATTGTTAAACATGGTAAAGTTCTAGAAAGTCCCGCACAAGGAAAACTCCGCACACCTAAACAAACTTAACCTAATTAAGATATGATGTAAACTGACATATCACACCTACCCAAACGTAGCCCAAATTGTCAAGATTTGTGTGCGGAATTTTCCTTGTGTGTAAGTCTGGTTACCACAGTGTGCAAACACGTGTAGTCAGCAGCCATTAAACGAAAGCAGCGTTTGTGGTATACATGTATGTACATGTTTTTCCACACCTTTTTTCAAGGGGAAAAAAGTTTCGGTAAACTTCTTAGTGTCTGCATAAACATATTTGGTTAAATATATTTTCTGATAACAGATTTCATTCATATGATAGCGAAATGTGAAGATCCTATAGCATATGCAATGGCATTTTCTAACAGTCTTTTTAGATGTTATTAGACTGCAAATATGGGAGCGATTCAGTTTCGCAACATGGAACCAACATTTCGGCAGCTTTCGTAAACAAATCCTTTTCAATCTACACCCTAAAAACGTTGGGTTAAAATTCAACCAAATATTGAGTGCTATATGGACATCCAACATTGGGTTAACATTGGGATGAATTTAACTGTAACAACCAAATGTTGGGTTAAAACTACCCAACGTTGGGTCACAGTTATTAACACAGGTTTTATGTTAAAATATGCCCAGAATTAGGTAAATGTGAGGTTTGTGTTATTTATAATAAAGTTACCCAAATATGGGTTGATTTTAAATAACACAAACCTCACATTTACCCAAATCTGGGCATATTTTAACCAAAACCTGTGTTACGTTGGGTATTAACATTTGGATGTTACACTTAAATTCAGCCCAATGTTAATCCAATGTTGGTATGTCCATATAGCACTCAATATTGGGTTGAATTTTAACACAACGTTTTTAGTGTGAATATCAAAAATAATAAGGCAATTCACATCACGGACAAAGTCAAAGAAAACTCACATGAAAAGTCCACGTTTCGGATATATCTTCAGGGAAACTTTTGCACAACTTATTCACTTTTTGTCCACGTGTTCAACCAAACTGCTTTTCGCTCAGCAGCCTCCAAGCATAAAATGCAACAGATGCTGGAGCGGAAGAGCAAATACACCGCCAACTGGTTGAATAGGTCAAAAGTCAAGACAGGCCATCGCGTAGCATTAACCTGCAAACGACTGACATCGAGGCAAAAGAGCGACACTATAGAATGAAAAGTTTACTTTTCCACCATTCTGTCATACAACAAATAAAAAATTTTGGGCCCTCTAGCGGCCCCAAGGATAACATTACCGAAAGCAATGCACGTTTTGGCACGATTTCACGATATATTATTTTGCAACTAATACAAAAACATTTTTGTTTATCAATATCGATTACAAGTCTTGTTTTTGTATATTTGTGTATAGAGTGTGGTTCATATTTTGAATAACAAAGGTAGTGTGACCCATGCCCCTTTGTATAGGACTCGATAAGTTGACAAGTTTTTAAATTTGAACTATAATTTGTTTACTTTTCATATACTGGTATATGGAACTTCAGCCTGAATGCCCTTTGATAGAACGGAAGCAAGTTCTAGATCAAAATTTGGCCGTATTTTAGAATGACAAACTAGGGCATTTTAAAATTTCCAATTCTGTTCTGCGCATGGAAAAATCCATTATTTCATCATTGCTATATATACACTTGTTGATTTCTAATAAATTTCACACACAAAAAACTCGTTTAAATAGTTAATTATATAGTCCGTAAATGCTCGCTATTACATTGTGAAGTGCATGATCAAGAAATTGATTTCATCCTATAACTGAAAACCGATTTGTACTACAATTTATGTAAATGCGCATGCGCATATGCACAGCTTTTTTTTAAATCATATTTCAGCTAGGAGAAAATCTATTTCCTGACCACTGCTAATAGGAAATATTTCATCCACCATCTTACCATGTGAAAGGCATGAAAAATCCATGGATTTTACAACATGCACCAATACAAAGCTTAAATTTCAGAAAAAGAAAAAGTTTGAACACGATGCACAGCATGCGTGCACCAATTGAAATAATGAGGAAAGTGATCAAATTAATTAGGGAATTATTCACAAGGTATATCGTGTTCTGGCGTATAATTTAGGTAACAATGACTTTCACGTGCTCTGTTACATGCAACAATGAATTTTCCAAGTCTTAATGCCAATTTCATGACAATGCATTGGCTAATAAAATTTAATCCGGCAACGCCTAATGCGTCCAACAGAACTAACAATAAAATTTAAAAAAAAAACGATTTTAACGGTGTAATAAATATGTCAATCATACAACAAAATATTTACGCCGGTGTTCCAATTTTACCCAAAATTTGCAGGGTTACTGGGCCACAGGCTACAAATTCTTGACTGCATGGCAGTGCCAAACCTGGAATAAATTTTAAGTGATGACCGAAATAAAATGCTCAACATTGGATCATTAGGTTCCTTCACGCGAACGCTGTTAAGCACAAGCCGGCAAACGCTTTTCCCGCGTAATTAAATGTGCGCATGCGCTGCTCATGCGCACATCAAATTTCGCAGGAAAAGCGTTGCCGGCATGTGCTAAACAGCGTTCGCGTGAAGGAGCCTATTGCAGTACGAAATACCGCTTTTTATTGTAGTCAGCTGAACAGTATACAGGGGAGCTATAAATTGTGAAAGATTTGAAAGGAAGAACACATATTCCCGGGATGTGACCTTATACAACTTGCTTGTTTCGAACCATTATGCAATACAGCTAGTCTCAGAGAAAATTGTATTTTTAAACTACCAATTATATCGTAAATAAAACCGCTGATGTCATATGTTTTGAGAGCATACAGTATATGATACTTGACAGCACCTATTGGTATTCAGCAACTGCACTCACAGACATCCAAATTACTAGTTTTTATCCCATCGTGCACCAAAAAATGGGACCAGCCAACACATGTCGAGTGAGTAGTAGTGGATGACATCATTGCAAGAGCAATGTGGAATTTATAACTGTAGCCACTTTATAAAGAGTCAAACTACAAGGTCTCGTCTTAGTAAGCATATACAGACATTGTATATGTGAGTAACGTCACAATGATGACATTGGATTATTTGGAAAATTTGGTATGCCTACGTGTACCGGTTTCTTGTCATTTCGTCTGGAAATCTTGAAAATAAATGTGATAACGACTTGGCCATCAAATTATCGTTTTATGTAATCATTCTGAGAACATTTCTAGCATCAAGGCACCATTCATATATAGGTTACATGCTGCATGGATACCATTCGGATAATCCATGTACTTTAAAAATTTATAAATATATACATGTACATGTATCCATCTTCATGTATACATGTCAATTAAACTTTACACTGTATACACCAAAGAGTATATATTTTTTTGGAAATAGATAAAACTTTCATATTTTCCAGGCTTTGTCGAGACTCTACAATCATTCGAGGAAGATAACGGAGAATTCCTGTGAATCCGGTATACAAATACATTATTCAGTTTTATGAGAACAGTAAACATATACATGTACGTGGTTTATAGACCCTATACAAAATCTCGAACGGTTCGTAATATCTTAAATTATACAGGACCAATAGCGAATAATCTTATTGCATGATCTCACTCTATACTAAGAATCATTTGGGTTTGTAAATTTTAACAATTCTCCCGTTTATTAGATAAGTATGACAGTAGATAAATCAACTTGGCAAGATTCCAAATGGGACAGAAAATAAGCGTTTTCCATACACGTTTAATTTTGGATGCTTCATGCATGCAAATTTTAATAGTCAAAAATAAACGGTGGAAACGTATAGTTTTCAAATCCGATGAGCATTAGTTTACAACATATATAGGTTACATCCATATATACTGGCATGAGTGTTTTTCATTCAATTGCAAAACAATTATGTGCACTATATATTAAATTGATGTTATACACTGTACACGTACAGATGAGAGATTATATTATTCAAAGCAATTTAACTTTATACTTTTCACTATAAAACTTTATTTCTACACGTATATTAGAAAGTTCTTGAAAATTACAAACAATATTATACATGTACATCTGATATTCAAAAATTAAACGTCATCTATAAAGTATAAATTCCTCGTACCCCAAAACCGAAAATAATAACGTTATAAAATAAAATTGCCTATACAAGTGTTCCATTAAAAATAAAGGGTTCCATATATGCGTTATAAAGTTTGATGCATGACCATTGTCATGTATGTGATCGGCGATATAGGAAAGGCAAAGTGCTCAACATGCTGTCATCACACATGGGTGACAGGTTACAAAACTTTTGGAAACTATTAAAAACAATTTGAAAGACTGGAAATACCTTGCTTTGTTCCAAAACGATAAACAACGTTTTAACACAATCCAGCGTCCATACGCATTGCAACTATAAACACGCGTTTTAAGTGGTTAAAGCCAAGGTGAAGCAGCGCGAACACCAACACCGAAAATGAGCAACAGTGACTGGGGTAGCAGAGGCAAGGCCGTGAACACCAGGGGCGAACCGCTGCATTCTGGGATTGAAAAAGATAAAAAAAAAACTCGACAAAAAAGTTTCGTTTTGTATAAACTCCGAGTTGTCGCATAAAATAAAAGAGAACCCTGCAATCCAGGGTCACACGCAGAACTGATACTGAACATTTACACACACACACAAAAAAAACATCAGGGTTTCCATAGAACTGTTTCAGAACAATTTATAATGTTCAGTTTATACGAGTACAGTACTCAAATTAACCCATTTTTTATTTTTAAAAAAAAAGCAAAAACAAATTATTTTTATTTAAGTGATGTGCTAAAATGTGAATTTCCCTAGTTAAAAATCTTATTAGGGTTCATAGAGAAAATCTATGATATTATATGTGACTATATGAGATCATGGAACTTTCTTATAAGACGAATGAGACTAGTGAAACTATATGAGACACCTGGAAGTTTTTTATGAGATCAATGGGATTTGCTAGTGAGACTATATATACCATATAAGAATCTCCTCTCTAAGAAATAATTACTCAATAAGATTTGTAATTTTTAATTGGTATAAAAATGAGATGTTCCATAATCTGACCCCCGTACCACAGTTTCCAATCCTAAGTTTCTGCTCCTATAAGCAGAAGCTCGAATTTTGAGTCAATTCGGTACC
>JAQGCC010003182.1:0-16038 GCA_034698905.1 Xestoiulus laeticollis
TGACTCCTATATACTGTGATGCGATACGACGATGCGCGATATTATATATTGAGAGACGGATTTTGTTTTTTGATTTTTTATACTTTAATTTTGCACAAATTCTTAGAAA
Source organism: Xestoiulus laeticollis (assembly GCA_034698905.1). NCBI lineage: Eukaryota > Metazoa > Arthropoda > Diplopoda > Julida > Julidae > Xestoiulus > Xestoiulus laeticollis. Next base: position 110 of record JAQGCC010003182.1, read on the forward strand.
TCTAGCATTATTATGCATTGCTGCCACTCCTCTCATTGCGTTGAGAAACAGAAGTTACACCATTGTATATAGCGAGGTGTAAGTGCTGATTTCAGTTTTACGCTTATCGACTGCATAGTCGTTCTTTGCACTAGCAGGGAGGTAATTAAAGAAGAAAATAACACTGTCTCACTCTGGATCATTTTTCTGTCTTCGGCATTGCCCTACCTTGTCCCGCATATTCCTACAGACTCCCATTGCTCGATGATAGGATAATGACGAAGGGCTCATCGAATCTCTTCTTGTTCTGGCATCTTAAACGAAAGACAGTTTGTGATTCATTGACTTTGTGATGATTTTTACTGAACTTGACGCGAAGAATTATAATTGGAACCGAAACATGCTTTGTATTGCGTATATTATTCTTATACAGTAAAAAGACTCCATGATGCTGAACTTTTGGCTGCATTTTCGCAGTTTTTTTTTGTTTGTTTTATTAAATGGTAAAGTGCATTTCTAATGGAAGTCCATTTGTACGTGAGTGCATGTTCTGTATGTTCGTTATAAATAGCAGCACTTGTCCCACGTTTTCATTTTTGTAGGAATGATATGATTTCATGCTTTAATCTGTTAGGAAGAAAGTGGAAGATTACTGTGTGTTTAATAATTCGTTGACGGGTATACGTGGTTTAGAATGAAACACTAGAGCTGGATGATGTTAAAAGATTTGTGAAAATATTTTCAAAAAATGTAAAAGAAATTTCAAAATTAATTAATGTACAATTTAACGATAGTGTGAGCTGCTACTGCTGTAGGAGCATTCTCATGTAAATGAGTATGGCCCACTACCAGATATACCATATGCTTTATAAACAACTTTAGACACCAATCGACGACATTTTGCTTGTTCATTATTTGGAAATATTTTGCACAAAATGCTTCTTTAGACGCTATGGATCCTGTTTCAGATTGTCTGTATAACGACTTGTAATCGTGTATTATAATTTTTCCACAGGCTCAAATTTTAGCTTGCTTTAATGAGGAATCTGTCAATTTTCGAACTCCTTAACAGATTGGTCAGGTGACCATTCAGGCATTTTTTTGGACTAAACAATTAGCCCTTGTTTAGGTGCTAGTATGCTGATACTAGTGTTAAAGAAATTAATTAACTTGTAAGAGTGCAAAATTTTCTTCAAATTTTAAAAGACTTTTAAATTTTGTACATTAACATTTGGATAATTGTCGATTCCTCGTTGATTTAATGCATTTTGTATAATTTGTGTGTGCTTGAGTGAGTACTTGCTTTTTTTAATTAGATGAAAGATGCGATTGATTATCTGTGTCTAAATTGAAGAAAGTTTCAAAACCATTTTAGAGTTGGGAAGAAGTTATAATATCAAGACTTTTTTAACCAAACTTTCTTATATGATGTAGTTGGGATGGGAGGTTTATTAATTAAGTTAATGAGTTAATACTAACGCCGGCTCATTGATCAGCTCATTGGTTTTGCACCAGTTTCATTATATACGATACCCGTTTGGTTGTAGTTTTACATCTCTAATTTTGTTTTGAAATTTTCTCTCTTCAAAACCTCTTATACACAAAGGCAGTATGCTCTTCAACAGTCAGAAACTTCTGCTACTATTGCCACACCATGTTTACTCAAGGACTGGGCCACATTTGTCCATATGCATGTCATTGGTGGATGTCAGCTTGATGCCTTCTCCATTGCTAAACACCGGCATACTGTCCTCGTGTAAAATGAACTTTTGTTCGAATTTTTTTCCAGTTTCCAATTCTTTGGTATGAATTTTTAGTCTGAATTGTGGGGATGTCGCCCTCCTAGTGATGTCCAGTAGCTGTCGAGTGGTGGACATATCTCTTACGCTTATACTGTGATGTTTTACAATCCTAAAATTCCCTACCGCATTGAAGGCAAAAATGGATATGATGATGACATTGATGGCTTTGATGTTGCCTAGTCGATTAACTGATAATCAGCTATTATAAAAAAGTATCAATTTATAATGTGTATATACGCTGGTGTTACGATACATATGCATTGCTTTACCGATACTGAAAATAATGCATGTAGTTTAAGATGACATTTCATTATCCTTTCCTTTAATGTAATTATGATTTTGCACAACTGTGTTATATTAGTGAACGAAACTTCATTATAACTTTAAATATACAACTTGTTTTCCTCTTCTACAGTATAATGACTCACAACAGGGTGTTTTGCAGGCTAGAAAACCTGGAAAAGTTACGATACAAAAAAAAAATATTTTTCAGGAAATAGAAGTACGAAAGCTTGCCATATTTCCTTTTATCTTCCTTCATGTTTTAGATCCCAAAATACGAATCCTTTAAACAGTGTTTCAATAACTCAAATCGTCCCATTTTTGTATTTCTAAAGATGTGAACATCCTATGGATGTACGTAGAATTTTTCCGTTAAAATATATTAAATTTTGGTTTTCATTTTGTTATTAAATGTGTAATATTTGTGCTTAACAAAAGTCCTTGATGCAGATCCTAAATAGCGATCCTACCCAGCTTTGGTTATGTTAGAGTGCGTGCACTCCCTGACAGTGAAGTATTTATATTTTCTAAATAAAACTTATATAATCAACGATTTAATTTAACTATATCAAGTTTCGCCGTTAATGAATAGTATTGGAAATACATTAAAATAGCTTAAAATTAAATTCTCGATAAAATTGTTCTTTGCAGCCCATGTCTGCTTTTTTTTTTGCCTTAAAAACTTGTTGGTGCTTGGCTACATATTTTTTCAACTATTTTTTAATGTTTAAAATGCCATTGACCTCTGCGTCATTCTTAATCTTGAAACCCTCTGGTGCCATACTCTTTTGACTGAATAGGTAAAAAAGCACCACATGTAAACAGAGCACCATTTTCCTGTACATCCTCAGATTAAAATCTTGCAGCGATGCATAAATGTAAAAAAAAAAATCACTAACTACTGTCCCTTAAGTTTAATTGAGATTGTGGTGAATCGGACATCTTAATATTCAAACCACAACGCTTAATTTAAGTCATGACCATTAGAAAGTCATTGCCTAAGACAGGGTGTCCTCCAAAATGGTGAGCATGTGGTGTTATGGCGACATTGCAGCGTATGGTTGTTACAGGAGACGAGTAAATTCTGAAAAAATCGCCATATCACCACATGCCCTCCATTTTGGTGGTTAGCATGTCTAATGCATTTTCGCCTGTGAATCTGTATAAAATAGGCCCTTGATAATGCAGATATTGTTCTATTTATTTTATGCTTTACTTTATATGTGCCTTAGTTATTTTCAACATATTAATTACTAAATAATCCGCGTCAATAACAATGCAACGAGGTCAACTTCATAGGTATACATGTAACTAATACTGATACTACACATGTGGCCTCTATTCGCGTAGTCATTTTTCCTATTTCCAATTTTTTATTATTCTTCCAGGTAGTGTCAAGGGATTGAAGTTCTGTAAATAAGTTAAAAGGAACAAGTTGTTTAGGAAATTTGAATTTTTCTTGCCTGTTTCGCAACGCATAATTCTGAACGTGGTAAAAGCCTTAATCATTATTGCAGCGTTTTTGTTAATGCATGTATATGTTAAAGCAAAAAATTCCCAACCTTCTTGTAATATACATAAATGCTTTGAACACTTAGTTATCTAAATACCGATTGAATGAAACAGGGTATGGGAAAATAAGTATATCAAAAAAGATCCACATTATTTCTGGTGGGTACCTGACTGCTGTGAACCTAATGAGAATTAATATTTTATTCAATGTTCCTAATCTCAGCGCAATCGATGAAAATGATGGCATGTATTTATCACTTATTGCTCAGCTTTCTCACGTGGTTAAAATGATACCCTTTTGCCACAAACACGTGTTGCTTGTCATTTTTTTTTTATTATTGAAACAAGCTTTATTTTATATGGTTTATTTTATTTGCACCCATTTTTTTATTTTCGTTGTTTGATTCTTTGCATGTATTACCCGCTTAACGTCGAAGTCAAAGTGGGGGTTACATAATACTAATAAAATTGAAAGGGCTTCTTGTTGGAAAATTTGTCGATAATATTTGACTCAATTAACTAAGTTCAGTTGCATCATGCTCTATTAAATTACACGTGCGATATAACAGAGGTTTATATTTAAACGCATTTTAATGAGCTTAATTAAAATATGTTTACTGACAATTAAATTAGTGAAGCATGGTGCAATCTGGGCAAACCGTCTCTACTTATTCGGTTATGATTAAAGTTGGGGGAATTATTTGAAATTCTATTGCAAGAATTGCTCTCTCACTTTGATTCTCGAATGGCCTTAACAGTTGTGTTTCACATTTGTGCAGATGTAACCTTACTTTTGATAGGTTTGTTTATTAAAACCATTAATTTGCTGAAAGATTGCTTTTTTGCATGATTTGTGTTTTTTTTTTTATTATTATTATTTTGGCCTTATTTAAATTTGCTTTGCTGCCATTACATATTTATGTTGATGTTCCGGTAAATGCACTAAATGCATGAACCTTATCATTATAAATTTCCTGTTTCAGATCAGTCTTAATTAATTGAACTGAAACAATGTATAAAAAACGATAATACAAAAACCTGCAATGATGAAACGTTAACTTTGATTTATTTTCCCTCAAAGACAACGCATAAATAACTACACTTTTGAAATGTGGATAATGTAAATTAACATATATTGCGTTTTGATTACATGTAGTTTCATAAAGATTTAGAAATAATTTTCTAATAATTATCTCTGAGAAGAGATTTTATGTAGATGTATATGAATGGCTTTATCAAGTACGTTTTTTTTCATTACATTTTCAGAATAATTTCGTTTTATTACAAACCATATATAGTTAGAAGATTTATAAAGCATGCAATTGATGCCATTCGCTTCATTTGACAAAGGTTCATCTCTGGTGATTGAAAAAACAATTTATAAACTCCTGGTAAGTTGAACTTAAACATACTGTTTGTTGTGAAAATGATTGCTTGGATTAATTAGCAATGCAATGCTGATCATAAAGTCTCCTAAAGTGAATTATGAGCCAAGCACCAACAATGTTGTATTCAGTTTTGTGGTCAACCTCCAATGCACGTTTTCTGTCATCCATCCAGTTTTTCCTTTTTTTCAATTATAATGTTCTCGATTTCCTGTTTTAAATTAAAACAGGTTCCTTGTGTACACCCATATGGCTACTTTATAAGCTGTATACTATATGTTTACGGAGGGTGAATAGAAGTAGAGAGCATTTGCCCGCGTATATCATCACTCCACCACGTTTGGCACCTTAAAATCTTTCTGAAATCTCTATGTTCAAGAGCATGCATTATTCAATATAGCCTGCCTGATATATCTCAGTCTCGGAATCGAAATTCCTAATTAAAAATAGCCACTTAAATACATAATAAATGTACACGTGTCAATTGGGCCTAATAAGTGCAATTAACTGTATCGTTTCCTCTTCTTAATAAATTATCCAATACATTTTTGTCCATATTTTATTGTAATACATGTGCCAACTCGTTTATTTTTGTTCTGTTTACTTTTTTAGGATAACCTGCAGATTTTTGGAAAGCTAGAACACTGGATTGTCTAAGTACATGTACATGTGTTATCGTATGTTTTTCATTTTTTTAAATATACATAATTTGATCCTATATATCTCTTTGTCTTTCTTTCCAACATTTCCTTAGCTAGAAAGTTTTATGATCAATATAACTTCAAAGGTAAAATTAAGTTCACAACTTTTGAAATATGGGGATTAACCATAAAATTGGTAATGCCTATAATTTTATACGATAACATGCTGGGTTACCCACTTATTTTAATCTTTGTTACCAATTTGTTAGCGTTTTATGATGGGCTAGAATTACAAACAGGGGTTCACTTGTCCTGGCAATGGAGGGTCTCTATACGAATTGGTTTTAAATAAGCAATTTAAATCTGTTTGCTTCGTATTATTCGTTGAGAATATATCGCCAAGGACGCCGATTTAACTTTATAAATATCTAAAACGTGTACAAACTCAATATATTAATAAGAATCAGTGGTTTCTGACATAACCAAATTGAATTTGATACATGTAATTCGATTTCTCTCGAGCTGATTCACTGACAGCTGAATTTTGACATCTTCATAGACATGCATTGTCACAAAATTCTTTGGAGGTTAAATAAAGTTTCAACGAGAAATTTATTACACCCAACTCCGATTGCAATTTTTGCAATGACCCTATCCATGTTCATTACAAGTATATTGCAATAGATTTGTTATTGATCGCACAGTTGTGATCTCGTTATACGATGTGATTCATCACTCCTAATTGCAAGAATAGTAAAACATGTTCCAATCAGCTGTTTTCAATACTTTAACGGATCAAAGGGAAGCTAATAAACCCGCTTATTGAATAACTTTGACAATTTGGTAACTTGTATGGCTGCCATATTTATCACCTATAAAGCATTGTTTAGATATATTTAATTGCAAAACCTCATCGGAAGCTTGTTCCGACTATATTATTTCGTAAGTATAGTTCCTAAATAACTCTTTAAATTTCCCGAATTTGTTTTTAACATCGTATTAATAGTTATAAAAGCTGATTCACGCATATACACACCTATACGAGAAATAAGCTTTTAAATCAATTTGTAGGGTATTGGTAGGAATCCAACATGCGGTTTTACTCCCTCCGACCGGCATCACTAGGTAAGGCAAATTGAAAGAACAGCGGTGTAAAACGCATCCCTTTCCAAACTGATCCGTTTTAAAAAGTACGAAATCGAGGTAAAAATGCTTGATATTAGTGAAATTCAAGTTTTTGATTGTCAGTTTCTATTAATAATGTTAAGTAAAGTTTGCAGAGAGGAGGGAGTGCGTTTCTATGATGGAAGAGCCGTGGCTGGAGGGTCGTTTGCCTGCCACCGCTTCCTAGCAGTGGCCGAGCCGAACGTGCTAGGGGTCGTGCAGTCCCGTGCTCTCCTTCGAAATTCCGCTTGAAAATATACGGAGGAATCGTCGTTTTCAAACTTTAAGGATATCGTCGAAATCGTCTTATTTCGTAAGTCACCCCCATTTCTAGTTTAGTAAAACATTGTTTAGCCATCGTATTCTCATCGTTGGTAGAAAATCGGTGATTCTCGTTTAGACAGCTGATTTCTTTGTGTGGGTACGCATTTCTGTGTCTCGCGGCTTTAGGCCTAACTTCGCCGCTCGCATTCGTACGCTCAATCGGCGTTTCGGAATCGGAATTTAAAGCGATTTGCCGGGTTTTGTTACCCCGGGTAACGACTCGATCGGAGTCTGTTCGAGGGATTGAAAATTTCCCCGAATCTTTAGCTAGAATTGTGCCGGGGACGCCGGTCGTGCTTTGCATACTTTGCCGTGAGGTTGGCGTTCTTCAAGGAAGAGAAGGTGGGTGGATTTTTCCCGAACCCCTCGCTTATCTTATTTTTATTTATGTGAAAATGATCGGGGTAGGATCGGGGGTGAACCCTTGGGTTCACGGAGAAGGGTATCGATGTTTCTTCGTTGTTTTTTTATGCATAATCGTACGGTTTACGTACCATATTGGTAGTGTTTGCGACGCACCCTGTATTTTCTTGGTACAGGGTGAGCCTGAAATGGAATGCAAGGCTAGAATCGATTTGTAGAGGGCAGATAATCTATAAGCTAACGCGATATCCCGGGCTGAAAATAACTGAGGTGAATTTCCGCGGTAAATGCGACCCTCTGGCCTTGTTTTAAATGCTTGGCCCGTTGCTGCTGCACATCCGATTAGTGCGACGTCGTTAAAAATGGTCGAGAGGGGATGTTAAACCCATATCAAGGCCAGGTGCCTGCGGAAGATCCTAACAATGATATGAACATCTACAATGCTCACGAATTGTGACTAGGTAAAAAAAAGCCTACATCATGATTAGGTTGGGTTAGGTGTGGGATGGCAAAGACGCACCTTATGGTTATGTTTTGCAAATTGATATGGAGCTTACATTATTCGTGGTAGTTTTATTGCTCTGAGCTTCGAATCTATTTTTGGAGGGACTATAGAAGAGCTTTTGGTCATTCCGACTACCTTTCCGTGTACATGTACTTGAAATCTGGTGGGTTTCTTAATTTTCTTCTATGTGCAAAACTAGGAGATTACCGTCTTTTAAAAAAATTGGTTATACATATGCAGGTTATAAAGTTAAAGCTTACTGGCAAGAATCGCATGGTTTTTTATTCTTTAAGAGTGGTTTATCCAAATTCATTAGTTATCTGAAATTATATGAACGTGTGGGCTCTCATTTTTTATCATAAGGTTACATGTATTGTAGTAGACTTTCATCTATAGAATTACGTGAAAGCGTTTGAAAAGTTCGTGTCTTTACAACCTGTTGTTTTGTTAAATCACAAACATTTCAATCACCCTTAGCAATTTAAGCACCAGCATAAGCATGAGCCTAGTAAATAAACATGACAATTTTTGTTTCAACACGAATGTCCGGATTTCAATCAATACTTATAGTTACATGTATGTTGCTCAAAACGGTGATAAACCCCATGGCTAATTGTAATTTACAAAACTCTTGAAGAAAATTCTTATTTTCAAGCAAATGCGGAGGAAATCTTTTATTTGTATCTTTTCTTGGATTTCTTAGTTTAGGCTAAATATTACAGTTATGGACACATGCAAGGTGCTCGTCATGCTCTACTTTTAAAAGGGTTGCTGACAATAGGTATTGTGATGAAGTTACAGTAGGCTAAAAATTTAAAACCGTTGTTATCGGTAACGATACCAAACAGCAATTTTGATATTTAAGTTTCCATTATATCTTAAGTAAACGAGTCATTGATAATCCATTGCAGCACAGAAGCTCGATTCGATAATGCTGCAATCGACATTATATTGTGTGGGCATATATACTGTAAAGAGTTTTACACTGCTGCAATGGACATCAATTTATCATCTCCTATTCATAGTTGATGATATTTGCCATTGCTTTTTCAACGATGATTCTTACATTTTGCATGATGCTAATTTGGCCTAAATTGAATGAGACATTAAACATGTTGGTAGGACCCCTGCCACAAATATAACATCTCCCATATCGAAATTTTAATGAAAAAGTTTAAAAGGCCCAAAAAATAGCATGCATGCTGTGTTGCCGTTTTAAAAGAAGAGGTAATGAAGTGCTCCTGCGGTGCGATTTTATGTACTGTAATTTAGAATCTTAATACTAGTTTGCAGCATGATTGATACGTGTAATTGCAGGCATGGTTTTGAAATAAGATGGGAAGTTAAGCATTGCAAACGCCTTAAATCTACGCAATCATATAGGTCGACCTGCTTATCACTTGACCTGTGTCACGATCACAAAGAATGCCCTGGCATTGGCTAGGCCTGTGTCATGCTCGTTTTCACACATTTTAATTGCATCCCAACAACAGGTCACTCGTGCTTCCCTACTTTTACCTGGAACAAACGCTACAGACGGTTGCCCTACATTGATTCGTGATGATGACCCTCACGCGATTAGCTTATCTCTAGTCGGTATGCCTATTTTTAATTAGACCAATTAAGTCGAAATGTGAAGGGAAATTTTCTAAACGCAATAAAAACGTTGTTATTAAGGAGCGGTGCAGCACTACGTTTTTCATGCTAATTGGCAATTTAGTGGCATGGTTTTTAGGCTTTCGTACTAAACCCGAGTTAATTGACTTTAGGCAATTGTTGGAACTTCGTTTCGCTAGTTTAATACTATATTTATAATCTTGTTTCTTTGTAACAACAACCCATAAAATCCTCGAAATCGCCATTGGAATTATATTGCGATTTAGCCTTTTTTTTTGGAATGTGCGCTTGACTTTTATTGCTATACATGCATGTTATTATTGTAGTTATGCTACTCGACCAAAATTGAAACTACCGGAGGCATAATTGTTTTCCTTGCTGTACATTTTATGAAATATTCCTTGAAAACTGATTCAACTACATGTAATTCTGAAAATGTGACATTTCTAAACTTTTTTTGGGGTCTCGTTAGCAAACTTTTTCTCTTATATTGTTATAAGAATATTTAGCTTCTACTTAAAAAATCAAAATATCGCTTTTTCTCATCTGGCAGGTGCTAATTCCATGTATATTAACGTCTCGTTAATAAAACAGTGGCATTTGGTATACAACCAACCATTAGTCTATCAGCGTACGTAACAAATTATTCCCATAGTACATTTTTTAGTCCTAAACATTTTGAATTATGGTCAAGTTTTGAGTGCCTACAGGACATGCAGTAATTATACCCTTCTGAAGATTGGCAATGATATCACGAGCTATTAATTTAGGGAGTTTCATTTGCCACGATGATAAATAATTTTCACACGATGTATTTGGCCGCGGGATTGTTTGTTTCCCCAATTTCTTGGCAAAGTTTGTTTATTACGTACGCTGAAACACTAATGGAAGGTTCCACCATGCCTCGTTTAAATTAATGAGACGTTAAGAGATCTTTAAAAGTGCCAACATTCCCGGTTTTTTGACCCTATGGTTTGAATTCCAACAAATAGGCTACACAACTCATAAGTTGAGTAGCCTACACTGCACTATTGTAATAATAAAAAATTGATGTATTCTAGAATCAGACGGATCATTGAGTTTTCAATCCTGGAATAAGTGTTTTTAAACCATTTGTTATGTTTTTGTAGAAGTTCTGTGACCTTGTTTTGATAGACATCCCATTTAATAACGTCCAATGAAGAGAATTAGCCAGGATCTGTTGAGGACTGCTACACCATGTCACTATAAATAGTTCCTCTGTAACTGAAGGGTGCATAATCGTGAAATTGTAATGCTGAGGTTAGGACCTTCTATAGTGTAATTCTGGCTGGGGTCCCCGAAATAAGGCGGCGTGGTTCATCTTTTGGCCTTGGCTGGTATAATGCAAGATGGCACTTTCCATCAGGGAGTCTCAGTACACCTTTTATGTTTGTTTTATTTTCTTTCTGCGAGGGCATCGTTGGCGAAAAATGCGCGGCCAACCTGCACCATTGTTGCGATTGTGGTGTCGCGGTCATATGCTAATATTTGACACACACTCCGTGCTATTCAAGCAGTCTGTGAACTGGGACGGGGCAAAGAGGACGATGGGTAACCGGGTTACCTGCTCAAGTTGGTTTTGCTCGGTTTTAGTGGGGAAGTGAGTTCGTCAGACAAGGACCGCAGAATTGGTGCGCTTCCAGGGGCTGGCCATCCATCCATTCTCCAGCTGAAAGCCATCTGCCTCAAGAGGTACGTGAATAAACCACGGCATTTTGCAGTGCGGTTATGTAGCTGTATTGTATACGGTGAAAACTGGATGTCCTGACAACATCCAAATGTTTCGTGACCGAGCAACTATAGGCCACTTTGCTGTCCATGTTTGTGCTCTGCCGTTATAGCATTGTTGCAGTTTATTACGACTGCGACATAGAGGCTTGGCCAAGGATTACCAATTTGTCGGTTCGTTGCTAGGCTTGACTTGCTTTCTGTGATGAAATCTCACGTGTTGTAATTTGCAGTCCAACGTAACAATTGAATCAGTTGTGAAACTGAGCCTGAAGTGACTACAAAGAATGCTTTCCGGTGAGGCGGCGAACCACATGACCTCTGAGGCTCTGAATGCAAGTGCGGTCAGGAATGAAAATGCTGTCAAAGTTTAGCTATTTATACGGTAAAACGGATATGCCCTACTTCTGGAGTAAATACTGGAGGCAACAACCACATGTGAATGTTAAACATAGTTTTTTTCGTTCCCATGGCACAATCTGCAGGCTAATGTCATGAGTGCCATGTTCTTGTGCAACATGAAATTTCAAATCTTCTAATTTCATGTGGCGTCTATATCCTTCTTGAATAGGAAATTGGTTATCCTTCCTAAACTTTTAAAGAACTACGGTCATTTTGTGCTAAGCATTTTCGTTGACCACTGACCGCGTAGTTGACCCCATTAAAGGACACCGAAGCTGAATTGTGACTGACGAATAGTATACTACATGTATCAAAGTTTATTCCTCACTTGTATATTATCTTATAGTGCGATAGTTCAGGTTCTTCTGTATTTACATTTACATATAAATCGTCTTGATTGATTTCCTAGCAAAATTAATTTCTTGCATTGATACGTGTACTTGCATTTTGAGAATTTCTTTCAGCATCTTTGCTTATTGTTATATCAAAATTTTTGTTCTGCACATAACAAATTCACGGATGTCAATGTAGACCTTTTTATTTATTTATTTTTTATCCCGTTTTTGCAGCCAGTTTGATCATTTCTCGCAGTACGCTCAACCAACTTTACAATCTGCCCGAAGACAAAAGTCAGCGTTAGGTTACAGGACATGTCCGCTGACCGTGCTCAAGCGGGACCTTCAGGAACTGGTGCTGGACGTGGGGGACGAAGCGGAAACGGAGCTGGTACTGGAACTGCTGGCAGTGGCAGCGGAACGGCCTCTCAGGAACGCGAACGGGAGAAGGAACCAAAAGAAACTAAGTTAAATCCAAAGATGTCGAAAGCCTTGAGCACAAGCGCTAAAAGGTATGCAAGGGCACCATTTATCCTGAGAGAGATGCACTTGACAAATTATTTAAATTCGTTTCGTATACTGTATTAGAATTCAGAAAGAGCTGGCAGAGATAACGTTGGATCCACCTCCAAATTGCAGGTTTGTCTAATTCTGCTATCACGAGTTGTTGTTTAACTTTGCCGTAATCTTTGGAACATATGTCGAATTTTGCGGTTGTCCAACTGCTGGAATCTTCCAGAGCAGCGACAAGAAACTACATGTACTTAGCTTTCATTTTGTTTCACAGTGCTGGACCAAAGGGTGATAACCTTTACGAATGGGTTTCCACAATTTTGGGACCACCTGGATCCGTTTATGAAGGAGGAGTGTTCTTTCTCGATATTCACTTTTCCCCAGACTACCCGTTCAAACCTCCGAAGGCAAGGCGATAACTTTTCAGCGTGGGTTTCAGAACGTGGATCGCTTTTGTCTGATCTTTGAAATTCATTTGCTTCGCAGGTTACTTTCCGCACCAGAATATATCACTGCAATATCAACAGTCAAGGAGTTATATGTTTAGATATCTTAAAGGATAATTGGTCTCCGGCGCTCACCATTTCCAAGGTGCTACTGTCCATTTGTAGTTTACTGACCGATTGCAATCCTGGTAAGTGTACTCCCAATGTATGGCAAACTTATTAGCTCTTAGTGCTGCATTTTCTATGCAGCCGCGTCTTTTTTACTAATCTATTTTATTTTACAACTAGCTGATCCACTGGTGGGAAGTATAGCAACCCAATACCTTCAAAATCGAGAGGAGCACGACCGCATCGCTCGCCTTTGGACGAAGCGCTACGCAACGTGATTTCCTCGCAGTCATAGTCTGATGTGCAGCAATTGGGCGTTACGTGTGACAGAACTAATCAACTGATTGAGACAAGTTCTTGAGTTACTTAGCATCGGGATTGCTGTAGATCTAGCCAGTCGTCGTCGTCATTTCCTTCTCCTCGTTTGCTTCCATTGCTTTCCCCGTCTTTCGTCATTTTCTGCGTAATCCTACTCATAGAGTTCCTTTTCATGTAGCTTCCTTCCAAAGAACACCGATGTTCCTTTTCCACATCTCCTTTTATCTCGTTCGCCCCCTCGTCCCTTGATAAGTAATTCTCGTTTGTATATAACAAGGCCGATCATATGTGCAGGATCATCACGCTGCAGTTTGGACGACTAACATGCTAGGTCTAAAAATGCGTTAGGTGGTTTGCTGGCGAGTATCAACTTTTTTGTCTGTAGCCGCCTTAGCAGATTTATAGTTTCAGAGTATTTCCATTCGTAAATTGGAGTGGTGAACGGTGCCATTGGTGATTAAAGCCCTGAAAATGTCATCTTTGGATTCGAGCGCTTTATGTCTGCATATACTTTGATTCTTCTTGTTGCACGAATTAATTTAAATTATACAAGTCGTTTTAAAAGCGGCTCACCGAGTTCATACGAAACGATTTAATTATGTTGCACAACGATGAAACTTCTGATGAACATAATATTTGGCTTCAATTCTTTCGGTGCATCGTCTACACGGGCCACTATAGTAATTGGCTGTTGCGTTTTTCAGTAAATTACATCTTTTGTCCGAAGATATGTTTCATGATTTGTGATGTGCAGAAACTTACGTGTACGGCATGAAACCTATCGATGTAATCTGGTTGGCCTTGATATATAGAGAAGCATAACTAAAGTCATGTTTCATTGACAACTTTTTTGAACGTTGGTTGCGTAGAACCGTTGTCTTTGTCTTTCATCGTTGTTCCACCTTTTTTTTACTTTAAACTTTTCTGCTCTCTGTCCCCCAACTTCTATATTTCTCATCTCGCAGTGCCGCGGTAAGCTGGTCTAAGTTAAACTGAGCTTTTTCTTTTGTTTTGGAGACGCTGTTGTCTACCTCTTTCCATTTGTGATTACTATTATTAGTTAAATTTTCTGTTCTGCATCAAATTGATAGAAGGCAGAGAAACCAAATGGTTTTTAACTAGAAATGCGTCTCTGATTTCTTTCTGATAAGGAATTTCTACGTTCGTTCGATTTCGCACCCTAATGAACATATTATTTTACTACCAAAAAAAACAACAAATAATTTTGTACAATTTTTTTTTTTCACGAGAACGAGGGCCCCTTCCCAGCAGATGCCTAAATTGCGTTACTACGGCAGTCTGTTAGTCAGTTTGCGAATGTGCAGCTGTTTTTGCGCAATTTGTATTAATGTCATTGTTTTTTCTCATTTTCCAATGTGCGTCTTTTTTTGTTTTGCTTTTTAATAGGCAGTTTCGTTTTATTTTTTTAATATTTGCCATTGCGAAGAAAAAACGATGGTCATAAAAGTTTGCTGTTCCTTATAAATCTAGAATTGGGCTTTTATTTCTTAAGGGTACATGTATGTCATGGAATGCTCGAACAGCGGTTTGTTGGTTGAGTAATTAAAAAGATTATTAATATGTCCTATCTCCTCCAAAAGGGCCATTATCACTGCTCAGGCAAGCAAGTGCATTGTAATTTTATCGAATAACCAACAATCCTTGTTTGAGTGTTCTTAATTGTTTTATAAACAATTTAAAAAGCTGGAAGATGTGATCTTCGCTTGAGTAGGCCTATATACAGTACATGTAGGAAAAATTCGATATTTAAATTAATCAAAAAGCACTTTGAAGGTACTATTTTTAATGCAAATGTGATGAAAATAAAGCCTTAACTGTAATTCACACAAATCATATTTAAAATTAGCAGCTCTTGTGAAAATAATTTTAGATATTTTTTCGGATACGTTATCAAGGCTTTTGATGTCCTTAATAATTAATAGGATGAAAATTTAACACTTAATTTCATAACCATAATTATGCAACCGAAACGCATACCAGTTAATAGCATGAAAGTAAATGATAATTTTTAGAACCCAAATAAAGAAAAATTATTTGTGTGCCTTGATGCCTGGTTCATATACATGTATGTGCGGATTGTGCGCCAGCTCCTTGCATGCGCAGTGCATATTTGGCGACTGCGCACCTACCATTGCGCAATGCGCTTCTCTCTCTGGCACACGGCGGACAGAGTAGAAAAATATTCAACTTTTCCGCCTGTCCGCCACCATAATGTACGTCATAACAAAGAATAAAATTTAAATTTCGCGTGCATCTTTCGTAGCTAATGATGCCACCTGGTCTCAGCTACAGTTTTTTTTCTCTTTAATATTACGCAAATAATCAAAAAAAAGAACCAAACCCATGTGCTATAAATTCTTTATTTATAGGCGCACATAGTGCGCCAATCAATAGGGACTTACAAACGGCGACTTTTTTCTTTCACTTCCACTTCAAAAGTCAAAGTGGTTTCTAGTGCGCATG
>JAQGCC010003183.1:0-16036 GCA_034698905.1 Xestoiulus laeticollis
TGCATTTTTAAAATACCCGCTGTAAAAATAAAGCGCCGTAGCACTTTTGCTGCCACGTGCAATTTTAAATAAACCGCTGTAAAAATAAAGCGCCGTAGCGCTTTTGCTTCCACGTGCTTGGTACGCAAAACATGCTCTCCACCAGAAGCGCGGTGAGCGCAGTGGGCACAGCGAAAGCTGCGCGAAGCATCGCACTCCACGCTTTTGGTGGAGAGCCGCCTTTACTCGTCATTGCGTTTGTGCACATTAAGTCCTTGACAACATTAGGCTGTGTTTGGCTAGCCTCAAACAGGGCATCATTTTTAATTTAAATTCTAGCATTAAAAAAATTTGCACATTAATATCTTGTGCTTTTAATTAAAAGCCTTGTTTGAGGCTAAATATCTTGTGCAAAAATTCTTTTGTAATTAAAAGCCTTGTTTGAGGCTAAATATCGTGTGCAAAAATTCTTTTTAAATTAAAAGCCTTGTTTGAGGCTAGCCAAATGCCTCGTTTTCAGCCTAGTGTGGCCTGCAGGGCTTAGCAATGGAAGAAAAAAATCGACTATCATTAGGTTTGCTTCATTGGATTGCTCAGTTAGCACTGAGCAGGTAAATGTGTTTCTTTGGCCTGCACTGGCTGCACTGACTGCAATGATTATGTTTCTTTGGCACAGGAAATAGAAATTCATTGCAAACCAGGGCAGGAAAAAGCTGCATGCACTGAAAATTTTTCAGAGTAAAGTCAGTGCAGCACAGGATCGTCTGCTTCATAGCATCCCCAATCAGCACAAAAAGTGTTGGCCAACACTTTTTTTGCCTCTCGCAAAAGTGCAATCCCCGCGTTGGGCTTCAGCGTTGGCCGATTGTACCTAAATGTCCGCATTTACCAATGCGGAAAAGGTGTAGCGCGACAGTGTAAAATACAACGTCTTTTTTTGCAGCGGAAAATGACGTTGGCATTGCGCGTTGTAAATGCGTTGGTATTGCAATTTTTACCTGCAAAAGGATTGTGTTGGTAAATGAAAACTTGCCAACACGTTTTCCACACTTAACACTAACACTTTCCCAACACGATCCCAATGCAGTTTTTCACTGCAATGCCAACGTCTTCCCAACAGTGTTTGCCAACACGTTTTCCGCATATGCCGCCAACACTTCCCCACCCCAGTGAAAATTCCAATATACCAATACCCACATAACTAATTATATTGGAATGGGTATACTGGTATTTGGGCAAATGGGTATATTGGTATTGGTATTGGTGTTGGTAAAATATTGGCATTGGTATTGGAATTGGTAAAACATTGGTATTGGTTAAACATGCATTAATTTGTATTGGTATTGCATTGGTAACATTAAAATTGGTAAATTAAAAAAAATGGTTCTGCAGAATATTTTCTACAGAACATTCTCCATAGAATTGGGTTCTTTTTCTGCAGAAAACATTGTAAGAAAATATTCTGCACATAACTTTTTGCAGGAAATATTCTGCAGAAATATGCAGAATTTTTGTACATAGGCCTATTCATATTTCCTACAAACATAATACATTTATCATTTAAAAAAATTATTTTTTTTTATTAACAATAAAAACTTTATTTTTAATTACAATAAAAACTATTTTCATTTACAATAATGATGACATAGATACTTAGGGTAAAAACAGTGCTATAGTGCTATTAGTGATTAAAACTCATTAAAATCGAAAATGATTCTAGAAAAGACAAAGGGCAAAAACATAGTAAAAACAAAAAGGTTGCGTGCATGCACGCGACCTTTTTGAAGCGCGAGAATGACCTTTAATTTTTATTTAAAAAATAACTATAACTTTAAATATAACGAAAAAACATGTGACCCTACCTAACATTGTAAACTACTTTGTATAAAAGTTTCGGTTTATTTGGAGTTACACAGACTACGTGAATGTCTAGGTAAGAATTCTCCATTGGAAAGGGTATGGTTGAAAGCCCCCTTAAGTGACTCTCTTAGTTAGGTAACAATTTAGGTGTACGTGCGAACAAGGCTTTAGGGACATCAGGGTGATTTGTTTAGGATGCAGTGCTGTATTTGCTTTATGAGCACGTGCTCATTTGTCCACGATTTTAGTGGCCCATTCAGGTGCTTATGATTAAGGCCAGCAGCAGACAAGCAGCGCAGGCATGGAATGGTATCGCCACGATACTGCATCGCAAAATAAAGGTGCACATGGTCGGCATGGGACATGTGCAAATATTCTAAAATTTAAACAAATTATCAACTCATTTTCTTGCAATCCCGCATGCGGGTAGGTAGGCAGGAGACGCAATAAAATGCTGAGCCGTTTTGGTTGGTCACGCTCATTTCTTGCATGGTTGCACGGGAAACGCGCACGCGTCTGCAGCCTCCAATTCTAAATAACGTCTCGCCAAATCGCAACATGCAATCATTCCATTCCGCGTCGCTCGTGTGCAGGAGGCCTAAAACCTAATGCACATGATCGGTGCTATCCTTCGTTTACACCAGATGCTAATATTCCAATGGGTTGCTGCCTACGCATTACCATATCGGTAATATGCACTCGTCTGCAGCACTCATTCAAAATAGCGTCTCACCGAGTCACAAGACGGCACACACGCCACTCATGTGCATTGGGCCTTAAGGCAGCCATACACATTCAGTCCAATTCAATTTAATTCAATTTCTTACCCTGCAGTCAGCATGTAGTATGCCATGTGGCAGGGAGCAAAGTGCCAGATTTTTTAAGGTGAACTTTATACGGTCATGGCCGTTTTTTGGGGAACCATCCCGGCATTCGCCTATATGGGCGATTTAATGGAGGTTGTGAAAAACCACTACCAGGATAGCCGACCGGGGTCCAAACCTGGGTCTCCCGAGTTCAAGAAGCTAAGCATAACTCACTAAGCCAACCTTGTCGGTTGTCTAAATCTTGAGGACTGCATTGCACATTTCCAGCCTAAAGTATTGGCCTCAATGGCCTTGCCCCACACATGGTCAGGAATTCCTTAATGTTTCACTTCACACAAAAAAATCGAGCCAAAAACACAAATTTAGCGAAAATTCAGTTCAATTCTTTACCCTGCAGTCAGCATTTATCATGCCATGTGGCAGGGGGCAAAGTGCCAGACATTTAAAGGGAAGCGTATACAGCCATGGTCGAATTTTTGGGGAACTATTCCGGCATTTGCCTATGTGCCTATATGGGCGATTACGGTAGGTTGTGGGAAACCACGAAAAACCACAACCAGGATAGCCGACCGGGGTTCGAACCCGGCTCTCCCGAATTCAAGGATCTAAGCGTAACCACTTAGCCAACCTTGTCGGTGTGATTTTTTGAGTTTAATTAAGATAAAACATTGCAAATACGCTGCAAATAATTACGAAAATTCAGCAGAAACTTACGTAGAATCAAAGCCACACGCGTTGGGTTCGGTCTGTGCAGGCGTCTGAATAGTTTTTGCATTCCTATTTTCACATTTGTACAGTCTTCTCCCGACCTCAGGAGTCAACCACACACGTACAGGAAATCCTGAAGGTCCGTGCCGTGCAGTCCAAAATCTCCTGCATTATTTTTGAAGAAAATGACATATAATTCCAATATTTTCATCAATAAAAGTGGCTGGGATACCTGTGCAGCATAACAATGAATGCAAATGAATAACGGTTGGGTATGATACCAGCGACATTGCACATCTGGCTGGGCTTAGATGAGGATTGGTATGAAAAAGACAGCCACAAAGAGGGCAAAAGGATTGCTGGGAAAGTTGTGGTAGTTAAAGCAAGAGATTGACAGCATCTAGTTATAGCAGTATTAAGAGCAGGCGATGCTGAGGCTAAAAGGTAGAACGCGAGTGCATATTGTCCATTCATTGACTGGGAAATGGACCTGCAAATGTTGTAACGGTATATGCATATAAGTACTACAAATCAAAATAAGATTTGGTTATTCAATTCCACTAACCCAGTGGTTTTCCGTTTTTTTTCAACTCACATCACTCAAAATATTGCTAAAATTCATTATTCAGCATTTTACTATATAACCAACTTTCCAGGAACATATGTATGCCACTTAGCGAGATATGGATGTGCAGTGTAATTATGAAGCCTCTGGCATCGCCCCAATGCATTTGATATATTATCAGTTTTTGATATCAATCTGCTCTTTGCAGATTATTTCATCCATCACTCCTGCCCACACATACTGTACTTGTTTAAAATGAGGTAGGCCTACACTAAAAGTGTAGGTAGGTGATGTATTAAAGCTCGTCGAGACAGCCATTATAGCAACAGTCCTAATGTACATGTATGCCCAAAAGTGTTCTAACATTTTGCTGGTTTAGACACTGCCTGGTCTTTGTGATTTCTATTGATATTTAACAGGTTTTTATAAGCTATCGAAAATTTGAAATGCCATTTAATTATGAATGATCATTCATAATTAAATGGCATTTCAAATCAATGACGAAAACAATTTAATTCCTACAAACAGACGATTCTCTTCCTTTTTCTAATTTGGCATTTTGTCCTAAGTACATTGCACTACGACTAAAAAGTTACACATGTGCGTGCAATTTGGTAAAATCTAACAAGTTACATATCAGTGGATAGAGCATACGTGACTTCCTATTTAGCCGCATTAGATGAATTTTTCATGCATAATTGAACATGTTATGAGCTAGTCACTTAAGTTCACTCGCTATATCAGCTGCATATGCAGAGACGGATGTCATGTAACCACTACAAATTATTCATTTGTATTCAGTCCTACTGTTCTTATTCGTCCAAATAGCTATCGATTCGTACATGTACAATAGTGATAGTATAGAAATACAAATAGTGGTTATGTGACACGATATAGCCAGTGGACTGAAGCGTCTAGCACATTATGACAATTAACATGTAGCCTACATTTATGTATGCTTGAATTTGTAGGCCTACCTTCCTTTTTTAGCATGTTCTAATGATTTCAAATTGTTTCTTTTATCTTTATTTTAGGTTACAATAAGATTACAAGTTCAATATGGCTGGTGAAGGCTTTGCCCATCACCAACGAAACGTCGATCCTTGGGATCGAGGCAGTAACCAAAATGAAAGGTTCAATTCTTGGATGGGTCAGGAGGATCACGGTGGACCGATGAGACGTGAACACATGGATATGGATAGATCGAGGAATCAGATGGGCATGATGAACCGAGATCCCTTGGACAACCCATTGCCCGAGTGGTATGACGACGGGGATTTTCTGGAAGAACGTTTCCAGCCCGAAGGCAGAGCAGGTGGCAATTTTTCTGGGCAGGAGAGAAGAACAGTCCGCAGAGCTGCAAAGCGACAGAACATGGCAGATTCGTTAATTCAAAGCGAACTAATGAATCGTCAAGAACCTTCACAGAAGAGAGCTCGCGAGAAGGTAAGGTCGGCTAATATTTTCTTGCTTTACGTTTCTACTTCAGTAAGTATATAGTTTTATTGTTCAACCGAGCCGTGCTCGAGAAAGCTTTTTGCTTGGTTATTTTGTCAATTGCTGAAAAGCTGCATAGAAAGCGGCTTTTCGGTTGCATTTTTTGTAGATTCGGATTACAAATTGATGTTATTATCGCGGTTGTCGTTAAAAATGAACATTGCAATTTTGTATTGAAACGTATGTTCAGTTGTGAGTTTCTTAAAATTCGGATCCTTCCATATTTGGTTTGAATTAACTAAATGCAGAGTTAATTGAAGTATGCGTAACTGAAATCTGAAGATGTAAATCATAAATTATGTAGTGATTTTATATTTATCAGTATTAGTTTGTATGTAACTATAGCAGAAATTAAGGTGGGTCCTGGCTTTTTAAGAAATGGAAGTTAAATGGTTAGCAAAATGCTGAAATACTGTTTTTTATGCATCTGTATAATTTGTACTAGTTTGTCAAATTCCGTTCTATGAAATTTGGTCTTATTTGGAAATTGCATTCAGAGCAAAAGTTGTTGTTAGATTTTGAGAAAATTATTTCTAATCATAACAATCGCCAACGCATTCTTGGGGGAAAAGGACGTGCAATTTCTGATAATCTATGTAAAGATTTTTTTCTTGACGTTATTATGAAAAAATGCATCGTATATTTTGTGTGGATCCAGTGTTTGATGTTCAAACCATACAGAGCGGATTTTATGGAGAAGTGACGGTAACTTATTTTGCTACAACCGCTGCACCGAATTCGTGTGGATACTCTTGAAGATGGTCGATTTTTGTGCAGTGATCGGGCATGCCCGTAATTTATTGTCGACAAAGATTAACAACTGTGATACTGAACAAGTACTGGATTCGTGCAGGCCAACAATGCACATCGATGCATTTTAAGTGCAACGTGCATATGATGAACTTTCTGGGTCAGAAATCTACTTGTCGACCAGCCTTACTATGCAATTAATTGTGCTGCGTTATATCCATGCAGCAGTGGGGATCTGAACTTCATTCGATTTTTTTTAGTAATTTTAGCAAAATGGGAAGACGTCAACACCAGTTTTAATCCCTAAAACTTATAGCATATAGGCATTGATATTTAAGAATTTGTAAATTTGCCAAATGCCATTTCTATTTGTTGTAGCCTATAATTTAAACTTTTTTGAATGTATTTAATGTGCTTGTACTGATGTACTTCTCTTTATCAGCTTATTGTGTGAGCATTTTATAACTGGTTGATTGAGAGTACGTGTTTACCACTAAACATGAATGCTTTTTCTAGGATTTTTCCCGCGACGGAATTGGCGGTCCATACACTGAACCCGTGTGGGACCGGTCCAATCCTCCCAGAGACGACTATTACCACAAACCGTCGATGGGCATGGGTGACGGAGACAGAGGCACAATGCGCTACGAAGAAGGGTTTCAAAGCCGGCCAACTCCCAACTACAATTTTGATTTTACCGACAAGGAAGGAGCGAATGCTCCTACTGTTCCAGTCTCTTCCAGCTGGAACAAGCCTGTGCCTGCTGGAGCTGAAAATGTGGTTGTTCCTATGTTGAAAAAGAAAAAGAAGAAGAAAGGCGCCATTAACCCCAATTGGAATGCAGCAAATAATAACCCTGGCAATGCGAATTTCCCGAATGCCAATCCGAGATCGGTTCCTTCCAGCGGTGAATCTCTGTACACCCGTAGACCTCGGCAATCCGATGACGATATGATACCGAATTGGAACGACAGCGATAGGCCTGTTAGTAATTTGGACGTTTATCGTATGCGCATGGCCGGACAAGCTAACAAGTCCGTTCCAATGAACCTCAGAGACGAAGACTCTGGCGGTTCGCATTTCCGAAAGAAATTCGAGCATTCTGATGACAAACGCGGGGATATGAACAGCGCTCAAAGCCCGCACAGCGTTGATTCCGACGATTTCCTCTATCACGACAGGCCTGCACCTATGCAGTCGTCAGCCACCGAACCCAAGGACCAGTTTTGGGAAACCCTCAACAAGCATTCAAATGAGCCCAAGGTTAAGGAGAAGGAAAGCGCACAGAATCAGGCGGCTAGCATCGGGGAAGTACTTGTGGAATCTCTTCTGAAACACATTTCCCAGAAGGCCGATTCCCTCAAGCAGCAGGGGCCGAGTATGCAGAAAGAAGCGGTACAGACGACTGACCTGGCACAGCAGTTAATGAACTTGCTGAGCAATGCCGGCACAGAGTCGCGACCGAAGATGGAACAACCCAAAGAGGAACGAAAAGCAGAGCCTGCCGCTTTCGAAAAAGTGCCGTACAAGAGTGAACCTGTTACCAACTATTCGTACGGCAGGCAAGACGATTCCAGAATGTACCCCACGAACCCCGAGCCAGTACCTCCTGTGAGCTCTGGCGCCTCCTTCGGCGCTGTTAGTAATTACCCTTCCGGAAACGAGTATTCGGCACCCCCTGCGCAGTACTCGTATTCTCAGCCCCCACCTCAGGCCCCCATGCCACCGGTTAGTCATGACTATCAGTATGGCCACGAATCTTTGGTTCCACAAATACAGTCGACGTACATTCCACCACCGGTACAGCCACCCCTGATGGTCCCTCCTGCGATGCACCACCAGATGGCGCCACAGCCCGCCCCACCCCAGCTCCTATCGCCATTGATGCAAAGGCCCCATATGCCGCTCATATTTCCCGGCTTTCCGCTAATGCCGGCGCCCGCGCCCACATCATCGCCGTTTTTGCCAAACGCCGCCATGCGGTTCGGCATTGCGGCAATGCAGGACAAGAATAACAGGAACTCAAGGTGGGGTCTCAACAATAACAATCAGCGCCGGACAATCCTGACCCCAATTCCAGCAAAAGTTGAAAAACCCGCCGAAAAGAGCGCTTTTGTCACCGCTTTGGAAAAAGGGGCGAAAAGTGTTGTTCCTGATTTGAAACAACTAAATCCCTCCACAATCCCGAAAAACGCTTCTTCTGGCGCGTATAAGGTTGGTTATAACAAATCTAAGCCTGTCGCCGCCGCAATAAACATCAGCTCATTTTCTAAAGGAACCAGCTCGACATCGAGGGATACTCCAAAGAATTCAACTTCAAGAACCCAAGTTTCAACTTCGAAGGATGGTTCGGCATCAAAGGTTAGCAGCTCTGCTCCGAAAAATTCCAATTCTTCGAATAGAAGCAGTTCGGCGACTAAGGATGCCAGTTCTTCGACTAGAAGCAGTTCGGCGACTAAGGATGCCAGTTCTTCGAATAGAAGCAGTTCGGCAACTAAGGATGCCAGTTCTTCGAAAAGTAACAGTTCTGCTTCAAAGAATTCTTCCATTTCCAAGGATAACAAATATTCTAAAGATGCCAGCAAGCCGTCAAGCTCTTCGAAGCCCGTTGTCATCCCCATTCCGAAAACCGTGGAAGAGCGTGAAGCGCTGTTAGACCAAGAAGTGCGACTGAAAAAGAAAAGTGAACTGTTGCGCGCGGAGCTGAAACGACTGCGGACTAGGTGCACTACCGTCATGCAAAGCCTCTCCCACAGGGATCGGCTTACAGATCCTAGATTGAAAGATATAAAGAAGTTGGAGAGCGAAATGAAGTCACAATTGGATAGCACTACCAAAGAATATCTGGAAGTCTGCAAAGTTATAAAATCTTCGATCCATCTCATCGAAAGTGCCATGAAGGAGCGGGCCAGTGCCCAGCTAATGCTGGAAGACAAAGAAACAGCTGCACCAAAGCCGCATGACTATAATAAAACCACTAAACCCATCGTGTTGAATCTGAAGTCGCCTGTCGGTGCAGATCTCAAGCTTCTGGAGACGTCCGCTGCCGGCACCCCATCCAAGCATTATCGCTTCACCGACAATGGGGATCACTGGTGCAAGCACTGCGACACCGTCCTGCCGGTTGCCGATGATATGCTGAAGCACTTGCAAAGAAAGCATTATGGTGTCATGCAAGTGAGTTCATCCATCCACGTTCGTGCTACTGGAGGGCACTCCAGTTGTCCGACATTTTTATTAATAAATCATTTTTTTTTTTGCTGTTCTTGTTTCCTTGAAATGTGCTGCCACTCTTGTAGCGTGTACCTCCAGATGAACGACCATGGGCAGAGAAGCCTGCTGAAAGCAAAATGGGCCCTGGAGAAAAGCCCACATATTTGCCTTTTAGAGGTAGGCGAACTTCTCTTTGCCCTTATATTACAGCTGCGTCGCAGAAGCGTCACCCAGTGCGGTTTTACGCTTGCTGATTTCGACATCGGTTTCCAGCATGAACTTGGATGTCGGACGAATGGTAGTGTACGAAGGGTAGTTTCCACCTTTGCAAATTGTAGTGCCATGAGTCGTTTGTGTTTTTAGATTGTCCAATCTGGGTTTTGCATGCCCGTATGTACCGAGCCCTGCAACCGAAAGAAAGGGGGTAGGCATCCATCTCTGTGTACTTATTAGACTGTATGCAGTCAACACATTGCCTAAAACCGCAGCCAAACAGAACGGGTGAAGTTTTTATGCTAATGATCTGATGAGGGTAAGGGGATTTCGAGATTGTTGATTTATTTGGCTAAAGCAGCTTTTTTGGACCGGCAAATCTGGTATGGGCCTAATTTTCTATTATGCTTTGTTTTTGCAATATTATTTCGAAAAATATGCTCCAATGAAGAAACTTCTGCTTATGAATAAATTCCTTTCATAATCCTAGTAAATTTACCGACAAGGTTAGCTTAGCGGTTATGCTTAGCTCCTTGAACTCGGGAGACCAGGGTTCGTTCCCCGGTCGGCTATCCTGGTTGTTATTTTTCGTGGTTTCCCACAACCTCCCTTAATCGCCCATATAGGCACATAAAGGCGGATGCCGGGATAGTTCCCCAAAAAGTGGCCACGGCCGAATACTCTTCACCTTTAAAATCTGGCAATTTACCCCCTGCCACATGACATATTACATGCTAACTGCAGGGTAACCAATTGAATTGAATTTACTTATTCGTTTTTATATTCGGAACGTTTTTATGCAGTAAATGTACTATAATTTTGAAAGGAATATATAGCAAAACCTCTCATTTAAGCACATTTTTTTAGTAATATTGTATATGCTTCATAACACTTACAAAATACCCAAGGACAATTTGGATTGCTTCTGTCGTAAACGTGTGCGAACAAGGTCTGGAGTGAAAAGTCTCATTTTAAGCACGAGTCATCCTCAATGGCCGACGTTCTCGTGTGCCAGATTTCATTCCTCGATATCTTATAAAGTGGAAACTACCCTAAACCGCTTGTCACCATGGCCAACGCTACTGTTTGTTGCAGCTGTCATTGCTTTAATTTGACTGCAGTTCTAACTATTGCAACTCTGCAGAAATTACAAGCCCCCAAAACCATGATTTTATTTTACGGTTAATAATTGAAGCTCGGGTAGCCGCCTTTGTAACTTGTTCAGGTGGAATGCCTATTTAAAGTTCCGCAGAACGCCTTTTGTTGCACCAAACAGTACCGTCCATGATCATACAACGTTTGTTTTGTATTATTGAATGTCGAAGCTTATTTTCTTGCAAACCCTAACATAAAATCGCAAACTGATCGGCGATTGAAAAGTGCATACCTGTGGATAACAAGATTTACACGTCTTTGCTGAATATGCAAACTACTGTTGTGTTTTATAGGGGTTGAATTCATGATTCCCTGCGATTCCTTCTTCTGCAATTTGTGCAAGGAACTGTTTGGAGATGCGCATGCAGCCCGCAGACATCTAGAAAGTTTGAAGCACAATGCCAACTACAGTGTAGGTTTATCTTTGCTGTTATTTCATGCACGATTTTGCGAGACGAGAAAGTGATTGAAGTCATTGATTACCATATCCCTGATCTACATGTACTGGTTTTTACCCCCAACAAATGCTATCTAGCTTGGGAAGGGAGGGTTGAGAAACAGCTCCGATTGATTTCAAGTCAACGCTTAAGATACTCGGCATTCTGAGTTCTTACTTGGGAGATGGGATTTGAAAACCCAGATTCAGAGTAACCGAGTTGGGACATTTTTATATTGTATAATGTTATTGTAAGAATGCGCTTTGGCTTCACTCATTTGACTCATCTTTGTTGTTTTAAGAAAAACATGTATCGACATTACTAAGACTCTTGTATCTTTGGATTTAGAAACACTGTAAAAGTAACCCCCACTATGCTAAACGTATCCAGTTGGTGCTGCTTAATAATTCTCAGAAGAAGCATAGCAAGAAGCAGAAAAGTAAAGATTCTTCCGGGGAAGCGTCGAAAACAAGCGACATCAAAATTGTCCCATCTGAGGATATAAAAAAAGAACCCGAAGTAATCGACATTGACGACGATGAGGCTGAAAATTCGGCTGCTGGAAAGAAATCCCCAAAACCAGCAGCAGCCTCCGAAAAAGAAGACTCTTCTAAAACTAACACTTCTGAAAAAGAAGGTGCCGTTGCCGTTGCCGTTGCTGTTGCTGTTGCTGTTGATGAATCTGAACAGGCAGGTTCTAATTCAGCAAAAGAATCGGAAAATAACAACGAAAAGGATAACGTAGCCGAAAATACACTTGGTGGCAATGATAATAAGGAGGAAATGGTTGTCGAAGATAATTCTGGAGTACAACCAACTGTGACTGGAGATGCTCCTGCCGCAGAAGGGGAAAATGCCAAAGAGTTGGAACCAGCTGCGTCCATTGCTAAAGATACCGAGCCAAACGCTGAAAAAAGCAGCCAACAAGAGTCCACTAAATCTCCAGCGACCACTGAGAAAACTCCGAATAAGTCTAAGGAGCAAAATGTATTTGATAAGGTTTCTGACGACGAGATGATGGACGACTCGCAAGTCTGCAAAGGTTCCGCAAAAAAGCCTGAGGAAAATGCATTTGAAAAGGTTTCCGACGATGAAATGGTCGAAGACTCGCAAGCCGGCAAAGAGTCCTCCAAAAAGCCCGAGGAGAACATATTCGACAAGATTTCTGATGACGAGATGGCCGAAGAACCAGAGAACGCATTCGAAATGGTAACTGATGACGAAAACATTGATGACGATCCTGCAAATAAAGTAAATGCGGGTGATGCCGAACAAGCAGTCGAAGACGTGGAGATTAAGGAGGTGAATTCTGTTGAAAACGTTGATAATGAAGACGAAGATTTTGGCGATGATGCGGAAATTACAATAGTCGACGATGCGGATGATGGGAATGAGGATGTTGTTGAAGACGAAATTGGTGATGCTGACGAGGACAATGAAGCGGAAGAATGCGAGGATGCCATTGTAGAAGAAGTCGATGGCGATGAGGATGTGGATGGGGAAAATGATTGCACAATTATCCCAGAAGGAGGAGATGCCGAAGACGCGGCTGTTGTTGATGATGGAGAAGAAAATACTGGCGAAGAGGCAGAAACCATTGACGATGGTGAAGAAGTAGAGGCCATTGATGATGGTGAAGAAGTAGAAGCCGTTGACAATGGCGATGGTGAAGAGGTAGAAACCGTTGAAAATGCCGATGGTGAAGAGGTTGAAGCCGTTGACAATGGTGACGGGGAAGAGGTAGAAACAATTGACGATGCTGCCGTCAAAGAAAATGAAGTTGCAAATGATGCAGTTGAAGAAGATAAGGTAGAAGTTGCAGGCATTGATGATGAGGTCGAAAAACCAGCTAACGAAGATAATGCCGAGAATGACGAACACGTAACTCAAGAAGATAATGCCCAAAGTATGACTGAGGAAGCGACTTTGTGTAATGCGACAACTGAAGAAGTTGCACTGCTGGATCGTGTCATTAAGGACAGTGCCAGTGAAGAAGATGCAAACACAGATGGCTTAACCAAAGAAAATTCAGATGAAGCTATGGAAGCACCTGCTGCAAATAACATGGCAGAAGAAATGGATAACGAGGATAACATCGATAAAGATGAGGCTGAGGCATCCGTTAAACCCGCTGATTCGGTTGACGAAAATCTAGAAAATGCAGCGGCAATGGACTCTCCAGAAACGACGAGCAATGCAAGGCAGGAGGGGAATGAAATTTTATCCGAGTCAGGGGATGTTCAACGAGGTACAATTTTAGATGATGGCGATGTCGCCTGTGTGGAGTTTCCAGAAAAAGTGCCAGATAAAAATGCCCAGAATAATCAAGAAGATCTGGATAACAAAGAAAGTGATTCCAGCAAGATTGCAGAAAATTCTGATGACGGCCCTGGCAAGGCGGAAAATGAAGTTTTGAAGATCGCTGTCACCGAAGATAGTGTCAGTGAAGATGACTCTAAACAAGACATCAGCGGGCTTGACGCCCTCCCAGTGCCTATAAGCGATGAAGTAATAGAGGAACCAAATGGCCCTCCGAGCAAACGGCGCAACGTAGCAATTTGCTCCCGTGGCCGAGGAAGGGGCGCTCCGAGAGGCAGAGGCCGAGCCGACACATCCAAAGGCACTCAGCAACCCAAGGATGGGGACAAAGGAACCTCTCCAGAGTCGAAGAAGAAAATCGCACCTAGCAAGTATGCGCGTGGGGCCAAATCAGAAGCTCCCACGCCTACCAGAGTTGGAACCAGATCTACTCGGCAAGCTACTGTAACTATTGCTAAGCTACCAGATGTGGAATCCACTTCGAGACCTCGAAGGCAAGCGGCAAGAGGCAAGTCGCCTGCCGCTGCTGTTAAGCGGGACAAAGCAGGAAGGCCCGTCAGAGGGAAAACTTCAGCCGAAGAAATTAATGAGGAAGATGTCATTGACCTGGAATCGCCTGACCAGGCGGATTCTAAGAAATCTAGCTTGCCAGAAGTAATTGAGATGCAAGCGAAGCCAACCAGTCAGGCTGCAGGAGGAAGAAGCCGGCGCAAAGTTACTCCCAGGAGAGCGGAACTTGAAGCAGCGCAAAAAGCGGAAGAGAAAGCAAATGCAGGGAATGCTGAAGCGGAAGAGGCGTTGCCATGGCAGATCACAGAAGTTGTGACGCTGGACGAAGACGAAACCAAGAAGTTGAATTGGTCAGAAGCAGGAAACCAGAGTTTGGATGATTCCGAGAAAATGGAAACGAGCTTGGTTCA
The DNA here is from genome assembly GCA_034698905.1 of Xestoiulus laeticollis. Taxonomy (NCBI): domain Eukaryota; kingdom Metazoa; phylum Arthropoda; class Diplopoda; order Julida; family Julidae; genus Xestoiulus; species Xestoiulus laeticollis. Next base: position 14,444 of record JAQGCC010003183.1, read on the forward strand.
GGAAGGTGACGAGGGGAGCAATTTAGTGGAACTTTTAGCGGACGAAGGTAAGAGTTTTATATTTACGGCATAAAAGTGGTAACATCGTAATAATGACGAAGTACTGGGGTCATCTTGAACTATAAAGCCGGCCACACAAGAGGCAATTTCTTGCCTGAAACAAATTCTAGAAATAAAATTTTGCGGAATTTTGGCATGTGTGTCGGAATAAAAATTTCTTGCCTGGAAATTGCAATTTATTTCTAGAATGGAATATTATTCTCTTCAGGAAATTTATTTCAGTTTCCCGACCAATCACGAATCAGGAAAATCTCAATTGCGTGTAGCTAGATTACATTTCCCATTTTCCGTATCGATCAGTGCTGTCGATATAGGGATAATTGCAAGATATTGATAGGGAATTCCGAAATGTGTTGCTTCAGGTGTGTGGCAAAAATTAAAATTTGTTCTTCGGAATATATTGTCCGGTAGTTTGGTGCAATTTATTTCGGCCGATATATTGCCTCGTGTGTGACCGGCTTAATGGCAGAGTGAGTAAACGAACACCATGGCTAAAATTTAATCATATCCTTTGCCTCAACTCTACAAAAAACCCTCGTACATGTGTTAAAATGATACTTCTGGCCGAGTATGCTTTTGTAAAATTTTATGATTTTCGTGTTTGTGTTTAAGAAAAATAAATGGAGCAATCAAAGTCGTACATCTACTTTATTTACCCGAATACCAATTAAGGGTTCAAATAAACCCCTCATTTGTACAATAATTAAAACTGCTGGTATTTGTTGGTACAAATCTTGGCCGTTCTTGCAATTACCTGGTTCATTTTTATTTATTGATGTTGCCAACTTTTGCTGCTTTTTTTGTTCATCCCAAGCACGAAAACTTGGAACGGTTTTCGTGTTTTGAGCCTGGTTCAAGGTGTAATGCATACCTTTAATTAATATTCCTTTAGACGCCTCAAAATTGGAAAAAATGGAGTCCATTTTGTTAGGTGACCCTTTCATAAACTCGCCTGGAATGGATGAAGGTAATCTGTTCTGATCGATCCATTATTTCTGTCAGCTTCATGTTGGTCGAATCACGCAGCGAAAAAGGCCGGTATCAATATTCTAAATTCATACGTTTATTTTGTTCAATTCGCAGCCGACGATGCATGTCTGGAAAGTGATTTGGAAATTGTGGACGAGGCTGAGGACAGCGACTAAGCAACTTGCCTCGTATTCTTTTTTTTTCCGTCTTGTGTTATGCATTTTCCATCTCTACTTGGACTGGGCCATATTCCCAATGATTAGATGAATTTCACTTTTTACTAAAACGTATTGAAATCCAAAGTTTATGTTGTTTTGTTTTATCTTAACTTGACGTCTTTGAGTAATACATAGCTTATGTAGATTATAATCGGTCTAAGTGTTTTGTATTTTATATGTTGTTAAAATTACAAAAAGTTCTCCGAACACTGGTTTCTTAGTGAAGCTGCTTGTTTGAGGATTGGGGTTTGGGGGGGAGGGGTAGGATTCCCAGGTAACACAAAACGTTGGGCCAACGTTTTATTTTGGTTGGCAATGCTGGCAAAACGTCGGCAGTTGGTAGCAA
>JAQGCC010003184.1:0-16035 GCA_034698905.1 Xestoiulus laeticollis
CTGTTCGCACGATGGAGTTTGCAATCGTGACAGAAAAGTCGCGGCTTTATTGGCTCCGTGAGAACGGGGCTTAACAGGAAGTAGAGCGCTGCAGTGCAGTGCGATGCAGTGCGGAGTGGAATTTCAGAATTATTTCAACTAGTCCTTACAACTACAATTTAGTATTCAAGCAAGCTTATTTCAAATTTTGTTTTCTTTAATTTATTACCGAACCACACGCATTTAAGGTGAAAACTAATTTAACATGACACTATGCACGATAATCTGCGCGCAGGGTGGCACGTAAGTGCACATTGGTTCTTTCTCGAGCCCTAAGTTAAAAAGGAGTAATTTGAATCTTCATGTACATGTATGTAGGAGCTTGGTAGGAGCATGATGGTAGGAGCCATTTAAAAATGAAGTCCTCAAGTCAAGTGTAGTATGCACGTGGACACCACGTGGATAGTGGGGATCGAGCCATTATGAACTGCCAGGACGTCCACTAATGATGGTATTTTTATTTTATATCAATAAGTCAGAGGAAATTATTTTCCTCTAGTGTCCTCTAGTGTAAGACTAGTGTTTATTTTAGCAATTATGATTTGTTAAAATGATCCATTAATTTTCAGCTTTGATGCCGCGCCATGCATCCTATATATGTACCAGAATCTCGGTATAGGTTATCTGGCAGACACCAATTCGCCCTACATCCTGAAACCTAAGCTACTAAGTTAAAGTTAGTAATATATGCATATATATATATACAAAAAATTCAGGTCCGCAAGGGGATAAGGGGGCTGTCAAGGATGATCACGGACACCATTTGGACTAATGGACAGAGGGTAGAGGAGGGCCCATATGAGTCAATTTTTGAAGGAATTTTGAAGACATCCTTTTCGAATTGCTCCTAAGAAATTCACAGATGGAATACACACTTAAAAGGAATAAGACAAATGCAGAATATAAGGCATTTAGGGAGTCAAGCTGAATTAAGCCATGCGCAGGGAGTAATGCATGCAGATATGAAGTAAATCATATAGGACTAGGGAGTAAGACATGCAGAAAGCAAGGCATTGGCCTACATGGAATAAGGTAGCCTATTCAAAGAGTAAGGCGCATTCCATAAAAAAACAATGGTATAATCTTATATGCTCAAGCAGTCATTAAGATCAAAAAGGGGTTATGTGAATGATGTGATGGCAATAGCTTTATGATGGAAAGTGCAGCCATTATCAAGCTATTTTTACCAATAGGTTTAATTTATAAGATTAAACATGTATGTTCATGTACAATAAGGGATTTTAATTATAACTTATCTGGTGTTTCAAACCAAACTAAAATGGATAAAAGGTCCATGTAATTTATAAATGACATTTGAAATCAATCCCGAAGTACTGTATGCTTTCAATTTGAAATTCTTGCAAGCTAGACAGAGATCGAAAGTTGATAATACAGTGCATTTTTTTGCAGGGCAGCATATGCAAACTTAACAGACGCATTTATAACTTATTCAATAAAAAATTGGGTTTCTTCCAAAGCATTTCATTATTTTTGATACTTCATTAGATGCATATTTTATAAAATACGTTCTTTTAAATCAGTGGCTATAGTTTCCTTAGCGTTGTGCAGAACCATACTAGGACCGAATTAGCCCAGCTGGGACCTACAATAAGGCCAGCAGCTACTGCAAAAAACTAATTTCTCATCCTCATTGTATATTTATTTTCAACTTCGCTGTATATATAATTTTTTTTTTGCAAATGCAAATTATGTATGCATTTCGTATATTGGCAACAAGCGTTTTGACCTTCCTACGTTGTAGTCGTAGGCCTATGAGAAAAGACCATGTTCCGTCCGTCCAAGAACATGCAATTATTAATATCCAATTGGTGCAACTGAACGCTTGTTTATGCATAATGCAAAACTTGCGTTAAGGTCGCCCTTTAGCGCTCATCTGCGATTCGCAAATCCCCATAAAAACGCGAATAAAAACAATGCTTTTGCGTTCTCCCGAACGAAAATGGGGCGCCTTTTTATTTAATCTTTCGATTGCTCCAGGGCAGAAATCTAATTAGAGAATTGAAATAAAATATGGAACCGACTAAGGGGATCGGATCCGTCTCGGATTAGCTGCTGAATAGCTCAGGGCACTGCGAGGGAGGACGTAGGTATAGTCTTATCGCACACAAAAAAGATACATTCTGGGCATTGGAAGAAGAGTCACTTGAAAATACAAGAGAATATGTTTTGGCCATGTAAAACATTGAGGCGCAAGGATAAAAAAGGGCAAATAACAATCTCGTAGTATATATAAAGAAATTGAATTGCATAAAAAATGTTTTATTGGAATGGCTTCTTAAGGAATGTACATTTTTGTAGCTATTTACTTAGCTTTTTCTTGGAAAAGCTTAGCTTGTTTTTGAAAATAAAACGCTTTTGATAAAGGTTTTTTTCTTCGAAAGACTGCTTTTTTACACAAATGAAAATAGGTAGCATTTTGCGAAAACGCTGCTTTTTGACTAGCTTTTTCTGCAAAAAATGTGCTTTCGTAATAGCATCCCAGCAAAAAAATACGTCTTAAAATAAGAAAACATCAGCAAAATCAATAATGATTCCGTAAAATTACATGTATGAACGAAAAGTTGATTAAGGCTTTAATCTAAACGTATTACAATAATGTGTTGTCTGGTCAAACATGAATTCTAGACGAAATTATAACCAAGTTTATTCAAAAGCTATTTATTGTAAACGTATCTTATTGAAACCCAGTTATATGCATATGCACAATTCTTATTTTACAGGAGTCTGGCTATAACTCCTAACAGCTACAAGTGAAACTGAAGGTTGGACAATGCTGCCCCCTTCCAACATATTTTCTAAGCAGCTTGGAAGCGCCAGTATTTGAATGTGCAGTAAGCAATCATGGTATGAATGCATTTGCACGAGGTGTTAAGTGGAATGGCCATTAGAGAACATTTTTGATTGGCTGTAAATGACCTATCGATCTACAGTTATAGGTGACTTGCAGTTACAAATCAGATATGAGGGAAGTACACTTCAAGTCTTTAAATTTAGCAAGGCTCTCTTACCAATACAAATACTATAATGAAGCAGTTCATATTTGCAAAAGTAATTCCTTTCACTGTATAACAGGGATGCTAGCGGTGATTGCCGTCCTTTAGAGGCAGGGGGGGACGAATCATGGGGAAATTTCAATGTTTAATTCTTAACTAAATTCTTAATTCCCTATATTCTAAATTTATAAACAGAGTCCGTTCACAAATTTAAATAGTAGAGCAAAGCATTCATTAATTCCTTTCACTGTATAGCAAGGATGCTAGCGGTGATTGCCGTCATTTAGGGGCAGGGGGACTCATGGGAAAATTTCCGAGAACGAGGCATCCAATAATTCGATTTATTAAAATGGGATATACTTTAATTATAATTGCTTAAATAGTCATCTTACAATTTGAAATGCTATAACGAAGCATTCAATATTTGTAAGTGTAATTTCTTTCACGGTATAGCGGGGATTGCTTGCTTTCAGGAGCAGCAGGACACATTTTGCAAATCCCATATTGATAAAATAAGCTTCGAATAAGTTCTTAGATTAAAGCGATATATATCTTTATTTTTAAGTCATTAAACAGGGTTCTCTCACAATTCAAATGCAAAAATAAAGCATTGAATAATTCCTTTCACTGCATGCTAGCAGTGATTGCCGCTATTCGGGGACTTCCGGACAGATCGGGGGAATTCCCTAATTCAAAGTGCTAGAAGTAAATTTCCAATAATTCCATAGACAAAAAGGGATATCCCCTAATTCTATATTCTTAAAAGAGTGCTTTCACGAATTCAAATGTCAGAACGAAACATTCCAAAATTTCATGATGTATAACACGGATGCTAGCAGTGATTGCCGCTATTCGGGGACTTCCGGACAGATCGGGGAAATTCCCTAATTCAAAGTGCTGGAAGGAAATTTCCAATAATTCCATAGATAAAAAGGGATATTCCATAATTCTATATTCTTAAAAGAGTGCTTTCACGAATTCAAATGTCAGAACGAAACATTTCAAAATTTCATGATGTATAACACGGATGCTAGCAGTGATTGCCTCTATTCAGGGGCTCAGGGGCGTCCAGACAGATCGGGGAAATTCCTTAATTCAAAGTACTAGAAGGAAATTTCCAATAATTCCTGGGATAAAAAGGGATATCCCATAATTCTAAATTCTTAAACAGGATGCTTTCACGATTTTAAATGTCAGAACGAAACATTCCAAAAATCCCATAATGTATAACACGGATGCTAGCAGTGATTGCCTCTATTCAGGGGCGTCCGGACAGATCGGGGAATTTCCCTAATTCAAAGTGCTAGAAGGAAATTTCTAATATTTCCATAGATAAAAAGGGATATATCCCCTAATTCCAAATTCTTAAACAGGGTGCTTTCACGGTTTCAAATGTCAGAACGAAACATTCCATAATTCAAATAATTCCCAATGTTTGCAATAGACAACTTATAATTCTCATCATTTCAGATGCATTGTACCGTGGGGTTCCTGTTCCATAATTTGAAATCGTGAAGAGTGAGGTCACTTCCACTTTGAGTAGTCCGGGATAAACCAAAGTTTTCCGCTTGATTTCACCTCGCATTACAACTCCCCATCGTACATTTGCCCGTTCATTAAGTCCCCATTGTGCTTTTCGGATGCCAAATGTTTTACCCCTGGCGTTTGAACGTGATAGCCCCCCTTTTATTCCCATCCTCGCTCAATTATTCACCGATTTCGTGTCACTCCTGCACAAATTCAGTCGTCGCTATTGATTTGTGTGAACAAGGGATAACAACCGATCCGATGAATGGAGTTTACCTAACGTCTTCGCCCGTCGCTATGATTGCCCATAAATGCTAAAACTAATCTTTCGCAAACTGTAACTTAGTCAGCCTGGGCTTACTTGTGTGGCCTGGGGGTCCCTATCTCTGTCAGCTCAGCTTTTACGGAGGCGAACGAGGGGACATCTACACTCAAATGATATGAAATTTGTTTGTACCACAATACAAATCGGTTCTTTTCCATATTTTTTACCATCGCTTTTCTTTAAAGATAAGTTGTCAGGGAAATAGCATTGCCTGACAAATGTGTCGTTTTGTCAAAGGACTGATGTGAAGAAGCCATTTGCTTCAAAGATGTAGATGTACAGAAATGGTTTTGTAACTCGGTCATGTTTAAGTTTTTCAATTCCATTTTTGCATCCTCTTTTCAGTGTTTTCGCAATCCTATATGCCCTTCTGAAACCTATGTTAGGCACAGCGCTAAATCGAGACGCCTGCTAGCACTCCATTCACACCCTGACAGGAGCTTGAATATTAATTAAGCGGTGATGATAATGATGCTGACGATGACCAGGCGCGTTCCTAATCTCTCCAATAAAATTTCACGGCAACGAGCATCATCAATCATCACGTGTCAGCCGAGTCAAACATGGAAAAGTGGAGAGATACGCGGGGCAAACATCAGACTATGTTCTGTCATCTCTCAGAACCTCGGGACTCCGGTAATGGAAGAGATTGGATTTTTGGAGTATCTGCAGAGCGGGGGATCTTTTGGAGAAATCTCTGGTAGCCGCGTCTGCCATCGAAATCACAGAAATAGTCGGAATCACCAATATTTATAACACGATTTTTGAAGCGTTTTCCATTGAATTCTTGAATTCGTGCGAATCTATGCTTTATCACGGAAAATTGTAATGTTTTATTATGAAAAACTCGTGGAAGCACATCCTCCAAATCTTAATGTGTGTCATTTAAAATTTTATAAAATCTTATGAAAGTTGTATATGTACCTGGGAATTTCTCAATAATTTGTTGCTGAACTCTACTGGCTTTTATTTTGTTTGTTTTGTTTTGGTGAATTTAGATAAATTTCACTAAAATTGCTATAAATCATAAGATGGATTGCTCTGAATCATATAGGATTAATATCTCTGAATCAAATAGAATTAATATCTCTAGATCGTAAGAAACAACTCTCTGAATCATAATGTATCTATCTGAATCATAGGATGATCTCTCTTTGAATTATAGGATGGATTCATCTGGATCGTAGATTTGACCTCTCTGAATCAAAGGATTGATCCATTTGAATCGTAGGATAGATCTCTCTAAACCATATAATGGATCACCCTGAATCATAGGATGGATTTCTATGAATCTAGGATATTCTATCCATCTGTTGTAATGTATCAACACTGAATCATTCAAAATGGTGAAGTATATCAGCTGATTTTTAGAGTTAGACTTGAATGATGCCTGAATTTACTGGGATTATCAGAATCTTATTGAATGCCATGAAATTACGCCTGAAAGGTCGTTCCAAACCTGCTAACCGTAACAATCTCCTACAAGCCCCAGGCCACACTGGGCTGTTTCCGCGCGTTTGGCTAGCCTCAAACAGAGCATCGAATTTAATTCATATTCTAGAATTATAAAATTTGCACATTAATATCTCGTGCGAAAATTCTTTTTTTAATTAAAATCCTTGTTTGAGGTTAGCCAAACGCGCGTTTCCAGCCCGGGGTTAAACTCTATAGGGAAGCGAGCTGACTTTTTCAACTCTGTGATGAATCTTTCAGAATCTTTGACAACTCATACTTGCATAAGACGAATTCTTTGAGGAATATCTCTCTGAATCCCAGGAACTCTTTGAGGAATATCTCCCTGAATCCCAGGAACTCTTTGAGGAATATCTCCCTGAATCCAAGGAACTCTTTAGAATCGCCCACAGCCTCCCATCACGAATCCCAGGGAATCTTTCCCAATCCATCCTTTTTCCTTTTCCTCGCCGCCTTTGCCGAAATCAATTTGCTCGCGAGATTGGTTGAAACAATTAGGTCGCTTCCTTCCGTCGCTTGCGGTGCGTACTAATCCTAAGCGGCGCTTCCTTAGTTATTAGCATGCGCTAATACCATAGACCAACGCTCCCATTAGCGTACTTTACAGCTGGAAATTAAATAGAAGATGCGGGCGGGGGGTGGCGCTGGCAAACTGGTGCGAAACGCTGTTTTCGGAACGGTTCGCTCCTCGGGAGCAGATTAAAACCCCGGGCCCATTATCGTAAATTCGCGTTTCTTGTATCATTAAGCCCGTGTTTCTTCGTAATTAGAAAACAAATCTCGTCGCTCTGGTGTAAAATCCATAAAAGCGCACGCAGCCGCCTGATAACGCCTAATGTGGATACCTATTTCGAGGGGCGATCCCTTGTCCCCCCCCATGGCCTACGTGAGGAGGCCCGGAACTTCCGGTCTTGGGCATTCTTCTCGTCGGCTTAGACGAGAAGGATCTTGGTTTTCATCTAAAGAATCTTGGCTGAGAACACCTCTCACGCGGTATGGCATTAGGAGGATTAGAGATTTCTTAAGGTTTTAAATCCAGAGCTGGAAGACAGATTCCACCAAGCCAAATTGGAATCCTATGGTTTGCAACTATGGAGTTGGATAAGATTACTTTTGAGGTTGGAGTCTGGTAGGAGGTTGACGTGGTTTTGAATCGGGTAAGAGATTCCTGTGGTTTGAGGCCTGATGAGAGGTGCCTCTGGTTAGGAATCGGATGGAAGATTCCTATGGTTTGAGACTTGATGGGAGGTGGCTTTGGCTCTGAATTCTTTGGACGATTTCTGTGGTTTGTAGTAAGTTAGAGGATTCCTGCAGTGTAATGTTTGAAGCTAGTTGAGAGATTCTTGGGGTTTGGAGTTGGATGGGAGATTTCTGTGGTTAGAAGCCTGATGGAAGATTGCTGTGTTTTGCAATCGGATGGGGATTCCTATGGTTTGGAGTTCAATAGAAGATTCCTGAGGTTTTGAGTTGGATAGAGTATTCCTATAGACTGCAACCAGATGAGAGATTCTTGTGGTTTAGAGTCAGATGGAAGATTTCCATGGTTTGGAGTCAAATAGAGAATTACTGTAGTTTGGAGCCGCATGGGAGATGGCTTAGAGCTGAATAGGAGATTCCGGTGTAATGGAGTTGGACAGGAAGTTCCTGTGATCTGGAGTAAGATGGAAGATTCCTGTGATATGGAGTTTATTTTGGAAGGTTCTTATGATCTGGAGTTTGAAGGGCGGTTACTAGCTGTGGTTCGGAGTCGGCTAAGAGATTTTAAATTCAATCAGGAAATTCATATGATGAGATTTCTGATGCAAGGAATCTCCAATCAGTGACTTTACAAATTGGACGACAAATTTGTTTCATATCAGATTTACGTTCCAACGATTGAGTTTTATCAAGCGATGCATTTGGATTAAGAGAGTTTCAGGTGTTTGGCAGAGAATCCGTTGGTGCACCTAAAATTGGATGAGACGTTTCAGACTATCAAGAACGTCAGATGCCCAAACTGAATACACGATGGGTTCTGCCGTGTTACGGAGGTGCCCAATTTGTGGGATTTCCCCCTCGGTGTTCGAGGGATTTGTCGGGGAAAACCTCGCTTTCCTTTGCACGAGTGCCAGCGCATAAACTGCCTCTGATTGTTTCAGGATTTGCACCGCGTTTTCCGGATAAATGCCAAATCCCAGGTCTAATTTCCGAAAACGTTTCGGCAAACGGGGATGCTACTGCTTAGGAAATGGACTAATAATAGGTCTTTTGGGCCCGCGTTTATTGTACCTTAAGGCGTGCATCGTTTGGGCGCTCGTAGAATGGCTATAGTGGGTAAGTTTAATTAAAAGTTTGTAATGGATCAAGTTCACGCTGCATGCAACGCCTAGCTGCTTAACACTGCACAAAGCATTCGCATTTCTTAAACATGCCCTTACAGAAATGGGGTCTTCGAGACATTATCTAGCGGATTAGAATATCAAACAAATTTGGCAATCTGCGAATACAGTAAGTTCGATGATGAAAATCCTGACATTTTTTTTTCTAATAACTCTTGAAAGTTTTTTGTAGAAATTGCAATTCCGTAATTACTCTAATTCTAACGGTTTTTGAAGATTTCGAAAACAACTCGGTAGTTTTTCTAATTGCCCTATAGCAATCAAAGATTCTTTCGTTTCCAGTCATTATAGGTTTCCAACAACTAGTAATTTTAATTTCTTTTATTCATTTTTTAAGCTCTTCCCTCCTACTGACACATTATGCCCATCTTCTAGTACTGCCATTCGCAGTTTCAGATGCTGTACAAGATCCCCCACGAACACATTAGATCCACTCCAACCCACGCATAGCGTCATTAACCATCCATCAGTACCACTTGGTAATCTCCAAAGGCGGCTCTGACATAAATGAACCTTTTTTTTTGTTCATAAATTAATTTTTTGCATTGTATCTGTGATCTTTGCTGAGTGGGGATTTGGTCTTATAGCCCATTTAAAGCTTCTGCAGGCTTATACGAAGCTCTTCTGAGTGGTGGAAATCCTAGAACACGTGTTGGCATCGATTGGCTGCAGTGAAACTGTTTGTAGGCGGTTCTTGATCCTCTATTACAAATTAGTAATCAAGTTTTCTTTCTTGGGTTGATTTTTCAATGTCTTCCATTGACAGTTGTTATAGCATCCAGAATAACAGGCTCCTGCAGAAGTCAGGAATGCAAAAAAATTGACATAGTTTACAGTTTCTGTTAACTTTGAGCAACTCTGACATGTACAGCAAAGAGATCCTAGGTTTCACAATACTTGCCATATTTCACAATACTTGCCATGAGTAAGCTATTAGCCAAATAATACGAGTATCCAAAGGGCTGATTCATACTCATGGACCTTGTTAACCTTTGCGTCCATGCCACATCTGATAGTCTGGAACAGTTTGATTCAGTTCATTGTGAAACCTTTAGCCCCAGGACACACTAGGTTGTTTCCGCGCGTTTGGCTAGCCTCAAACAGAGCAACAAATTTAATTTAAATTCTAGAATTATAAAATTTGCATATTAATTTCTCGTGAGAAATTTTTTTTTTAACTAAAAGCCTTGTTTGAGGCTAGCCAAACGCGCGGAAACAGCCTAGTGTGGCCTGGGGCTTAACCTACTTCAACTGATGTTCTGTGATTCCATAACATAGATTCATTTTTTAAAACGTTAAATCTATGAAAGCATTTTAAAGAAAATTGAATAAAACAAATTGCTGCAAGTATTTCATTATTGTTGAAATATAGCTCATTCGATTGGCATGCCTAATTGGGTGTGATGGGGTACAAACCATTTTTTTTTTCATTTGTACAGACAAACACTATCATAGCTGCTTATAATACTGAAAATGGGAACACGATACAATAGTTGAATTTGAATACAACCTTTCATAAACAACCCATCGTGATACCCAAGGACCTTGTTATACCTATTCTATCCTTGTTAAGACACATTTCGCAGATTGGTCTAGTCTTTTTATTTTCAGACTATACCAAGGCATCGAAGCACGTTTAAAAGTCAGATGAAAGTTTAAGCTTTTCGGTTCTCATCTTTTTTCTCCAAAATAATTCTGCTTATAAACATCTCGAGATTATATTGCACTTCGAAAGTGCCAATTTCACAGGCTGCATTCGCTTTATTTTTTTTTCCTGGGGTTTTATGCGGGGTCTCAGGCGCTGCAAATCCTTCGCACCGCTCCCATTCATTTTTAAACACGTCGATGATTGGCGCATCTCTCGCCTGCTCCACTCCATCAATTTTCCCCTCCAAAAACTTTGGAGGTGAGGCCCGATTTGCGAAAAACGCCAACTTGGATTACCTCATTTGCATCCGCGCTGCTCCGCCATAAAGCATCCGGCCGCAATTTTTCATGATTTTATTTGTCCCAAACCGTTCGTTTGTTCTCATTTCTAGCGCTTCTTGTTGGCAATAAAAGATCATTCCAGTTTAATGAAGGTGCAAATCGCGGGGAAAAAATCGTAATCACGAGCAGCGATTATGAGGCCTTTTGAGCACGGTGGGCCATTAATAATAAGTGATGGAGAGACAAAGCAAAAGGATGAAGATAAGGCGGAAGAGATGGAGGGAATGGTGCATAGAAGGCTAGGGAAATATACAAGGAGAAAAGCACGAGTGATACATGGTACAAGGTTAAAAGAAGAAAAGAAATGGACAAGAGTAAAGAGAAATGGAAGGGAAGGATGAAGAGTGTGGACACACGTCTTTGATTAGCTTCGAATTAACGTACAAAGGTGAAAATGGATTTCATACGACGCCCTCGTAGTTACTTGGGTTCTTGTTTGAAGGAAGCTTTGAGAGGGAAGTTTTATCATGGCATTACAGCGTGCTAAGACGGGAAGTCCCATCGGAATCTCGGGGTAATTCGGCAAACAATAATGAGAATGGGAAAGGTGGAAGAGGCGCACTTATTGTCACCTCAACTGGGATTGACGACTCCCATTGTGCTGTTACGAGATTGAAATCTTGATATTCCTCGCTTCTCAGCTTCTCCCCCCCCCCCCCCTCCACTCGCGTGATAATTAGCAGTGTTCTGCCACGGATTTATAGCCTAAATTTCGCTACTTCATTCTTGTAGTTCACGTTTTTCCTCTAAGCATATTGGTCCTCTTTGCTCTAGGTTCCTCAAACTGTGCAGGGAACGTCATCTAAGAAAAAATGGAATTAAAAATAATGTCAGGTGACCATCGTAGACTACACATTCTACACAAAACTACGCAGAATGGACAAGAACAGTGTTTGGTGAACTGCAGATAAATTCATTTAAATCATTCAAGACGCCCCATGGAATGAATAGGAAAATCCATGGTAACAAATTGTAGTCAGGGAAGATGGTTTAACCTACATGTTTTTCAAGTTAATGATTCAGAGAACAGATAAGAAATCACGTCTGCTCAATGTGACCTCTGATGAGACCAATTAAAGATGAAAGGGGATTGGAGCGATTTCCTATTGATGGTCTAGTTCTTGTGGTCGTTGCTGCAGAAAATACAATACAGGATGATCATACAGAAAGTCGTGATCAAGTCACACAATGTCTACAAATGAATCATCTATTAACTCCAGATTAGCTCGATCATCGAACATCTCTGGAAGAATGAGCTCCTCCAATGTTCAATAACTTTTGGGATATACAGTGCTCAACAGAAGTGATGGGACACTTGTAAAATTGCACAAATTGGCCAAATAAAAATATTTTGAAGTGTAATTCTTTAAAATAACATTTTATTTGAACAAGAAAATGATAATTAGTCAAAAAATTGCTTAGCCTATATTGATTATTATTTTTTTTTAAAAAATAAGGTAAACATAAAAATGCATGTTTCAAGAGCAGCATAATTGATGGGACACTTTACAAAATTGAAATTATTTTGTACAATGCATACTGTAATTTTCATGAATAATGTTTTTCAAGACCATCATCATGTATATTTTTTTTACAGCTGTAACCATTATGTTGCTAAATATGACTATGTTCACTGTGGTCATACTCTTACTGGATATCCATTGTGTTTTTAAGTAGATAGCCGAAAATTCTCGTTTAAAATGCCTACATATTTATATTTGTTCATACTGCCATCAATGAAGACCAAATTAGCGACGCATATGTTGACCTAAAACCCCAAACCATAGAACTGAATTCCAGAATTATTTTTTCGGATTTTTTCTTGTTTAAATAAAATGTTATTTTAAACAATTATACTTCAAAATATTTTTATTTAGCCAATTTGTGCAAATTTTACAAGTGACCCATCACTTTTATTGAGCACTGTAGGTGCATAACTGATGCTGTGAGGTCATATGTATCGTGTTGGTATGGTTCTCCACAGATAAGCCTCAAGTCATGTACCAACATAGGATTGTCTGTCACATGATTTGAGAAGTTGAATGGAATCCCAAGATGTAGTCTGGGTTGGCGGCTAAAAGTGATGGCGTCGCCAGTCCAGCCATGGGGTGTGGAGACCAAGATGCACCCCCTCGCCTCGCATCCCCGTCTACGGGGGTAAGTGAGTGGGGGGTGGGGGGCGTACAGGGGTGGTCCCCAGTTACCCAATAAAAGACTGCTTATTTTCGGCTCTTGCTTGTGCACTCGTTGCACCGCGCTAACAGCTTGCGAGCGCGGTTTGCGATGCAGGCTCCTCCGAGAGAGACAAATCAATTTTTCATGCATTTCTATACCGCTTTATCTGGCCGTCTTGCCTACGTAATGGGTAATTTTTATGAGTGTTGCAAACTGTAATCTCGAGCGCAAATTTGCAACCCAATTCAGTTGAATTATTTATGGCGAGAAATCCTTGCCAAATGATTCGAAACTCTTGGCTGGGTATAAATTTTAGATGCGACTTCATGCATTTATAGACCTGGGGATGATGTTGCGGCAGTCGACGAATGGGAAGGGAGGGGGCGGAGACTGTGGGGGAGGGAGGGGATGCAACGACTCACCTCCACCTCACCCCACAATGTGTGTTTTTTACCATCAAAATGGCGGCTTGCTACAAGTGGGATTTTTTTTTTGCTTCTTTTTCGTAGGAAAATATATAGTGGAAAAAGAAACTTTGCAACCCCTTGCTGAACATTCCCTAGTGTGACAATTTGTACAGGAATCACTTTTCTACTGGACAGATTCTTGAGATGCTAGATGTGGGAAGAAGATTGTGAGGAGAGAATCTGTTGAGCAACAGCTTATCTACACATTCTGAAGCTAGGGAATATGTGTAATAAGATTCTAAAATCCTTGAATAAAAGCTATTATAATCAATGCTTATCCCTCCAGTTATTCTATTATTCTATTATTATATTAAAAATTTCCATTGCAATTTAAAACGTCCACAAATTGGGGAGGAGTTGGGTAAAAAAGGATAATGTGTGGAGTGGACTTAAATTTCTCCAAAATCACCAGACGTCCTTTATGGATGGCCTCATAATGACCAAAATTTCTCCCATTTTCACTGTGATTAGGTTTGGCTTTACTTATTGGGTTGGTACCTTATACATGTATTTTAACTGGAGTTACCTTATTTACTATGACATTTTCTCCATATTCTGTTGAACTAAGTGGCGAGATTTATGTAAATTAACCCAAGCTTTAATTTCCAGCACCACATTCTGTGAAATGTATCCCAAATTTCACGGGATTTTGATATACGGCACTACATTTTATCTATATGGGCCATTTACAAAAGACGTCCAGTCAAGAGGTTATACTTTTATATTTGAAAAATATTAATGGCAATCCGGGCGTGGACAGTGTTGGGTAAAAACGGACAAGGTGGTGGAAGTGGTCTTAATTCCCCCAAAATCACCGTACGTCATTTGTAAATGGCCCCCTTTAGGAAATATTAAATGAGGAATTAATTATGCATTTTCTGGATAAATGCACCCTCTTATAATGGAAATTGCTTTATTCGAACAAATTCCTGCTTAGTTAAGGAAGCACAGAGTAGACAGGTCAGACGAGATAAAATTCGTGAAAAGACCTAATAAGGAAATAGGATGAAATCTTGCAATGTTCCAATACGAATATACATGTAGACCTTTCTGGTCCTCCATCTTTGTGCGCTTGGGGTATCATAGTACTTCTGGGTTCCGAATTCCATAAATGATTAATTCGGCGCATCTAACCACTCGCAATTACGCTCACGAACGTAATGAGCAAGCATTCGCCTCCTCAGCATTAAGCGAGACGGCAGATTAATTCATTATTAGGCTTACTTCTGTTTATTTTTGCTCCCATTAAAAGCGCCCCAGTTTAATTAAACTGAGATTAATGAAAAACAAAAACCAGCAATAAAAAGCGACGCCGATTGAGCCCCAGGGGCCATAAAAAGCGAACCAACTTGCTTTAATTACAGCGCAGTGGGAGGATTAGGGGATCCAAACCCCCCACTTTTAAAAAGTTTACACAGTTCCCCTGCCCTCCCCCTATGGGGGGGGTGGGGGGCAAAAAACATTAGGCAAAGTTTGTTGCTTGCTTTCGGTGGGAGGAAATAGGGGCTTAGTTGTATGGTGAACTAGAGCAATTCAGGCGAACTCGGGTTCAGACCCGGGGTAATTACCTGGGCTAGTTTTGGGTAATTGAGCAAATGGGGATTCACTACGAAATTCAAACGCAATGTACTGTATTAAGCACTATGATACGATATTTATGGGCATCTGCAATGGAAAAAACACATCCGAATCCTAACGCCATCTATGATGCTTTCCGAGCAACTCGAATTGTAAACCACTTATGATACAACAGCTTGATTACGATAAATTTAGTTGATATCGTAATTGGAAAAATTCCAAAAAAAACTGAATTTTAAAAAAGGGAATCGTATGAGCAGTACAATGATAAATTTAATTATACATGTAGATGATTTGGATGCACATTTTAATCAGAATGAGAAATTGCTTATATAAACTTTCAAAGGTGTTTTCAGGATGTTTGCAAAATCTGTACTTTTTGAAAAATTAAACTAAGTTACTTGTAAAATAGGACCACTTTTCTGACACTTTTGTAAAAACGTTATATGTACAGTAAAACTAATCTTAAAAAACGTTTTTCAGATTTCACATTGAGCACATGCATGGCCTACGTGTTCTACATGCACATTTGGAACATGGTCTGAATCGAATCAAGAATAGTGTCAGCCAATGCGTCATTTCAACTTAAAACATGAGCTCATCAGTCCAACCCTAGTGAGGCTGCTGTCCTGCTTATTGTAAGTAATGCCTTTTTTGTCGTTTTTCCTGACTTTTCTCGTTAATATTTCAGGACCTATATAATAACGTGCAATAAACGAGCACACACTTCAACCAATATGGATTCTCTGGGCCAATGCCCTAGAGTGCTCGACGTAGTGTGATGAGGAACTGACTCAAGTAGTACTAATCATTATCGAAAGCTAAAATAACTGGGATCTTAAAATGTCCTACAACCCACTGATTGCGAAAGGTGCTTTTAAAAAGCTCAGTTTTCAGAGTGGTCAAAATTAGGAGTCTGTCATAGAAGTTTCCAACTACAGTACATAATTTAACTCTGTAATATAAAGGATATTTTTAGGGGAATAGACCTTATTCCCACCAACGTTGATGTAGATCAACTGATGTGGATCAAGAAAACTTTTTCGTGTTAATTCACACCTCAGAACTCA
>JAQGCC010003185.1:0-16034 GCA_034698905.1 Xestoiulus laeticollis
TTAAATTGAAGTTTTTCAAAACTAATAAAAAATATTTTAATTAACTGTGTTATTGTTTGTTTAATTTTCAGTGGTATGTTAGTGGGTATGGAGAGGGGAGGGGTAGGGGCGGCAAACTTAGGGTCCGCCCCGGGTGGCAAAACCTCTAGCTACGCCACTGATCGACATCAGTTGATCTACATCAACGTTGGTGTGAATCAGCTGTTAGGGAGTGCTAGGGAGTGTGCATGCCATGTATGCTTAGCTTCAGTAGGGACTTGGGGCTGTTTGTTACACTCACATTCTCCCACTGATGATTGTGGCAAGACCACAAGGGGATAAAAGAATCCACTTTCATTTGGCATCCAACAGGATCCAGAGAGAGTGGTTGCATCTCTCACATGAACAATTACAGCTTTTCACGCTCATGTTCTATTTTACATTCTGTTCCTGAAAATGGTGGTTAAGTTTTTCTACACCATTAAATTTAAGTTTTGCTATGTACACCATTAAATTCAAGTGAAAAAATAGGCATAACAGAAAATTATATTGAGATTTTCTGAGAATGTTTTTTCTAGAAAAAAAGCAAGAAAAAATAAATTGTGCGCAGTTTAAATTGAAGTTTTTCAAAACTAATAAAAAATATTTTAATTAACTGTGTTATTGTTTGTTTAATTTTCAGTGGTATTTTAGTGGGTATGGAGAGGGGAGGGGTAGGGGCGGCAAACTTAGGGTCCGCCCTGGGTGGCAAAACCTCTATAGCTACGCCACTGATTACTGCTACTGACACGCCACTGATACTCCACTGCCAACAAAAAACACGAAAAAAAAAATCTGAATATGACCTAACTTAATCTCAGGTCCCTAAATAGGTACAGTTTCTCACCTAAATTAAGAAACGATGGTTTCTAGGGAAGGGATTCTGGTTTAACCTCAAATAACCTTCGGTTTGAAGGGAAACAAGTCTGACATAACCTAACCTCAGATTAAATGTTGATACCTTCAAGCCGTTGGAAATCTGATTATAAATAAAATTGGTCACGAAAATAACTGTCACAACCATAGCTTTATTTTTCTTACGACAGTTTTGACCTTTTACGACCTTTAACAAGTGCTCAATCTATTCAAACCAAACTGTAATCTGAATTACAATCAAATTTTCAAACGTTTTAGGAAAATGATTAGAAAGCATGCACTTTTGCTGTTAGCATGTGCCAGTATCAGCAGGCATGAAAATAATTAGAGGAGTTGTGCATCCCGCTCCTCTAGCCGCAGCCTGGTCCTCTTGTTCTTTCCCATTTTTGCCGATAATGGTCAGTAATTAGAAGTTTGTATCTTTCTTTTGCCATTTTAGCTCCAAGTAAACGAGTTTGTAATTATATATGCAGGTAACACACGCGAGCTTGATCTACCTGGTGGTGAGCATTTGTCATCTCATAGAGGGAATCTAGTGCTGTGCGGATCATGCCAATGTTATCATGGTGTTATAGCTTTCAATGTTTTCAATAGCTTTCATGAGCCAAGGATTGAACATCCCCTATCTTGGTTGGCTTTTCATTGCCTCAAGAGTTTGATCATGCTCGTCAAGCAGTATTTAGATCCGGTGGTGGTAGATTTAGCAACCTATCCCTTGCATGTGTTTTCACTGAATGACCTGATTGTGCGGGAAATCCAGACCTTGACAATTCTTCTCCCTGGAAGCAGTCCTGGTTAGATGCAACCAAAATATTGGACTGCAGGTGTGGCTTAATTCACCTGTTATGATTGCTGCCATGACACCCATTGAGTCCACAACCCCTTGGTGGTGTTTCTCAGGGTTGTCTACACAGACCTCTACATCTCTTGTATTAGCATTGTCTGGCTGTGAGACTTGGTCCATTTCAATCCAGTTGAATTTTTTTGTCTAAGCTGTGGGTAGTCTGTGCCTAACTTCTGTTTGGGGCTGTGCTTAGGAAGATCACTGGTCTGTAAAGTGGCAAAATTAAAGCATGAATGTAAGATGGTGGCTATAAGCGCAATAAGCAGGTGAAAAGTTGAATTGAATTTAATTGAATTGAAGCTCTGGTTTTAATAGGCAGAGTAATCTTACCTTTGGCCTTTCTTTTTCTAATGAAGCTAGGTGATTGGCTAAGTTGGAAAGGACAATGTCAGTCGATTCCAATTGATTTCTATTCACCTCTTCACCAGGGGGAATAGATTGATATCTGGTTTTGTTATCGCACTTACCCTGTTGGTTGTGATGTGACTGTCAAATATTCTTGAGAAGAGTCACTTTGCACTGGAGTTGACTTTTTGTGGTATGCCCAGGTGAGTGGGCTGCAGTCAACTACTATGCCAACATAACTTAGGAAATCCATCCCTAAAATAATAGTAGCTTTGTCATATTTTAGTATGGTATTTAGAGGTTTGGTCTTTGAGCTGAAGTACTACAGCGAGGAGCTTTGTTTTCTTGTAGTTGTGAGGTGTTGAATGACCTGTTATCAGAATTGTTTGGATGATTTGTAACCACCATTCTCTGAGTTAGACTGTTGTCTCAGAGTCTTTGTTTGTTGGGATTTCATCCCGGACTTCTAGAAGTTCTTTTTGTAGGTTAAAGTATGGTCAATTCTTAACTTCTCTAACGTCCTCTGATTTGCACATGCTAACGTGTATCTTGTTCAACAGCTAGTTGGCATAACTGGCTAACGTTACCGTAGACACTTTGTGAGCATAAATGTGTCTAGAGATCAGTGGATGTTGGCCTCTGTGAATAAACCACATTAAGGTATTTTCATTGTTTTGATTTCACAAAACCATGAAATTTGGTTTGGATCTCTTCGATGTGGTCTTTAGTATACTGATCTTGCTTCTGCTTGAGAGCAACAATCTGTTCTCAAACCATATCTTCATCATGTCTTATCACACTGTCTTATCAGGACTAATTATATGATCGCTTCTTTATAGGTTTTAACCATTTGTTAGATATGACTAATAAAAGTGTAAGGTTTGCCTTATAGGATCCAGAACAGGGTGTTGTAGTTTTGCTCTTCTGTTATTTTTAAGGCATCAACAGTCCGATTGATTTGTTAAAGCCAACCTGGGAAGGTTGTCTTCTTACCATAAAATAACAGGATTCCAGTGAGCAAATGATTTACCTCACGGCAAGTTATGAATGTGAATTCTTTAATGTCCTCTTTTGACGAAGTGTTTGCCATTTGCCCCGAAAGTTGCCTAAAGCATTTTGTTGTCGGAGTCAGAGCTGGTGGCTCAAGAGTCCTGCCACCTTTGCTGCCGCCACGAATTCAATTACCCTAACCTGGAACCGTGATCCGAGAATAGCTCTGATAAACCATTTTCCCCAGAAAAACGTCATCTTAGGCCATAAGGAGCTCCTGGATTCGGCCTTGCAACCCGAAAGGATAAGTTCAAGGATTGATATGTGAATTTATGTACAGATATGAGTGGCAAGCACTCATATGTGTATATGTTGACGACCTTATAGTTTTTGCTAGGAGTGAGCAAACCCTCATCGACGTACATGAACGACTAAGACGAGTGTACGAAATCTGACTAAGGCCCTGCAACGCGTTTCCTTGGGGTCCAGTTCCACCATGACTTGAAGACCCAATCAGTTTGTCTGAACCAGGAGCCATACATCATAGAGTTCTGAGAGAGGATGAACATTATCCCTAATTGTAAGGCCAAGGAACCATTGAGGTGGGGGCTGTGTTCAGCCGGGATTTGTGTGAGAACGCTGCCGAGGAGATTTCCATCCCATACCGAAGCCTAATCGAGTCGCTTCTCTACATCGCCTGGATGACTCTTCTCGACGTGCTTGTTGCTGTAAATAATCTGGCGAAGTTTAACAGCAAGCCGACCCTGCTAGCATGAAACCACGTAGAAAACCTGCTGAATTATCTGCAGCCCATCAGTTCCAAAAGCCTAGAGTCTTCTGGCTGAGATGCATCAGTTATCAGCGCATACTCTGATGCCTCTTGGGGGTCCGAGGTTGATACCTTGTACTCGATCTCCGGTTTCGTCGAATTGTTCACAGTATCACCAATAGCCTGTAGGTCTGGGATGCAGACTATTGTTGCCCAGTCTACCATGAAGACCGAAACCATGGCCCTTAGAAATACAGCGAGATCCTCATCGAATTAAAGGCGGTACTCCCATCATTACTTGGTAAGGTGTAGATAAATGCCGACAACGAGTCAGCCAATTTCGTGATTAAAAATGCGGTGGAGAACGGATTGGCAAAACACTTTACCCACCAATTTGAGGTTCATACAGGACTAGCTACTTTTCGAGATGCTCTTTGAAAACCTTAAAATATTCATAAAAGGTTTCTTTACAAAGGTTTCAAATTTGTATCCCTAAAAATACCTTGATACCTACTATACTAATATTGCACTAAAATGATACTTAAAATTTTTGTAAAGGTTTGATGATGCTGCTTTGCATCAAATGCATTTCGTTGCTTGAAATTTTTTTCTGAATTTCTTTAATAGTACTATGACATTCTCAACCTTGATAACTTCAATGATAAACCAAACAAATAAACACAATTAACTTTGGTGAAAATTTCGAAATATTTTTGAAATAAATATATACATGTACATTATATGCTTACACCTGATTCACACCGACGTTGATGTAGATCAACTGATGTGGATCAAGCAAAACTTTTACGTGTTAATTCACACCTCTGAACTCAGTTAAACTGGTCACATGACTGGTCAAATTTACATTTCAAGATGGAGGACAACATACTCACTATAAATGTAAAGCCGCTTTGAAATACACAATACAATCAAATTAGTTTAATTTAAACTTACAGTTACTTAATATTTAATTTTAATTACTCAGTGTTGTTGTTTAAAAAGATCGAAAAAGAAAAATAAATGAAGAATAAAATTCAAAAATTTAAACTGAAGCATGTGCAATTCATATTGCACATGTCATTATCATTGTGCGTGCCAATTGCCTTGCACATACTACAGACTTGATCCACATCAAGTGGAGCAGACAACTTGATTGGATTCGCACGAACTCGATCAAGACTTGATCTACATCAGAGCACTTGATTTGGTCGGTGTGAATAGAGTGTAACTTGTTAATTAGGTGTAAAAAAGTAATTCAAATTCAATTTGTTAACCTAAAATCATGCAGCATGAGTAGTGACATCAGCATAGTTGTAGTTAAAAACCTGTAGTTAAACATTATCAGTAAATTGTGCAACTATTTAAAGACACGAATATTCACTAACTTCCTAATAAAAAAACTATATTTATGAGTTTCACTTCAGATAGGCTAATGGAAAAATAACTTTAGTTTGTTAAAACCAAGATGAAGTAAAGTTGGTCATGCAAATATCTTCTTTTAGAAACGAGAAAAGATGTTATGCATACATGTAGTGTGATATTTTTGAATTTCCAGACATCAGTCAAGTCAAGTCAGGTCAGGTCAGGCCATATGTCCAGGGAAAATTGTTATATGTTGATAAAGTCAGACAATTTAAAAATTTCCTTTCTGTTGTAGCGTTGATAAATCAGTATGAAATTTCGCAAAGAGGACCGTGTTGTCTATGCTTATAAATCATGCAGTTATCATGGCACCTGCAAACTTTAATTTTGCCATATTCTAGTAATTACACGAATATTTAATAAGACATTAAGATAAAAATCGAACCTCTAATTTCAGCTCCCATTTTATTTCAATTTTCATAAATAGATATTTTTGCCAATAATTGAATAAATTGATTTTTGATTTAAAAAATTAGTAAATAGATTTTTTGCCAATAATTGAATAAATTGATTTATGATTTAAAAAATTAGTAAATGATTTTTTGTTTAACTTGTATAAATTGAATTTTTGTTTAACTTGTATAAATTGAATTTTTGTTTAAACACCATAAATCGTTGATAATTTGCTATTGATATAACCTTGTCTGTATTGACAAATCAGTTTTAAATCAGCCCAAAAAGGCCCCTAAATGCTTTTCTCCAGCGCCATCTACCATCACACGCTCGAGTTAATGTTAATCCTCCCCCTTTTACCTACGCACTTAAATCGGCATTTTTTATTTGTCCAATAAAAAGAGCATGCATGCAGGTAGACTCTTGTAATCTTCCCTAAAAAACTAGAAAGCGGCCTGGCCTAGTAAATTGAGAGTTTGTTCCGGTCAGTCCGGTTTCAGTTGGTCATCATAAGCGAGTTAAGTGCTATAGTTAGCGTTGTTAAAATGTTCTTTATTCCTGCCTAACCATCCCCTTATTGTTGAAAAACATGGCGTTGGTACCACTGTGGTACCAACATACCTTCTTACCTATTGCTAAGCCATCATTATCCTTGTAATCGTCCAACAGACAACCTCGTATACTTATACCCGCACTTTTAGGTACTCTTTCACTTACATAGGTTGCGGTATCTTGAGATTTTTTACCAAAAACATAATAAAAACCTCTTTTCTTCAAAAAAAAATATTTTTTTTTTCGTTTTTACCCCAATTTTGAAAGATTTGAAGCCAAAAAAGTCTAAAATTACATGGAATGGACCTTTGAAATCGCGATTGGAAAACCAAGCTACATTTTTGTAACTGAAATTTTTGCAAAAGAAAGTGAAAAAAGTGAAATTTGTGCAAGTGAAAGTGAATTAGTTGAAAGGATATTTATGTAAATACGGTTGTCAATACGGATTATCCAATGTTGCCTCGTTAGGATGTTACTTCAGTTGTGCCAAAACGGATTTTTACATCGTGAACATCAATTTCTTCATCTATTTGGATTAATACGACTTTAATAACGCCATAATTTCATTGATTAATTAGCAGCTACTCGTTAATCGTCGCCATGTAAACATGGTAACAAACTGCGATGTTTGATTAAGGTAATTAAAATGTTTCTAAATTTTGAACTGTTTGCTTCAAACTTGGAAGACTATCATTGTCACTAACTTATTCTTCGATTATATCAATTTTAGCAAGTATATAAATACGATTATTGTTCAAATGTTAACGACTTGTTAAATGGTTTTGCGTAACACGAACTTTAACATGTTATGTTTAGTATGCTGACATATTTTCCACGTAATGTAAAGTGATAAGCAAAATGCGAACATGTTTTTATACAATATTAACACACAAAAATCGATGCTTTCTTTAATAAAAAGATAAACAAATTATTCCTATTTAGCCTATAATATATTTGATATATAATATAATATAATAAAAAATTAATTTGTATACACTGTATATGAAAAAATATATTTAATATAAAATATATTTTTATGTTGTTACTTCTAAAAAACAGAAATGGATGAAATGATATAATCGGAACTGTTTTCAAATTTCTTGAAAAAAATTAGGAAAAATGTAAACACGTGCAGTTTTTATAGACGCTATACGAATGTTTATGGATGTTTTGATCAACTTAGTTTATATATGAAGTAAACCTAATTTAAAGGATAATCCAAATTGGTAATCGTAATTTGAATCTTTATTAGTCAAATTATCATGTCTGGAACATGCTTATTATAGCCTACATAATTATTTGCATAATAAGCAAAATGTTTGTCTAGACTATAATGTTTTTAATTAAGTTTTAAAGTTTTTTCTCCACAAAAATGTATGCGATGTTGTGCAATTCATGTTGGTTAATGAAAAACAAATTTTCTTAATCATTTTATAGCATTCAGCGAGAATTAATGAAATTGAAATAATAAAACTTTGTTGAAAAAAAAAACCACACTTTTACATGTACATTATATCTTCAAATATAGGGTTCTATTCTATATTTTATGCTTTAATGAATGACCACCTGAGATCTATTTGACCCCAAAAGTTTTAAACCTATATACATGTATATGAGTTGTATAGTTTAGGATAACTTTTTTGAATTAATGCTAATTTTGACATAATTTTGCCTATTTTTTTTCAAATATAACAATATAAGGGCCATAAACGGATGCCTACACATGACAACTAACTGAATTTTTAAGGAAATCCAAACTATCTAAATTAACAATTCGAAGATTCTAGTTTTCAGAGTGACATAAAACCCAATTTGTTAAAAATCAGAGGGCTAAAACACAATAGTGTTCTCCACATATTAACATTTTATAACACCTATCTGACATCATACTTTTGACAAATCAATTGCCGAGTTTTTGAACACGTTTTGTTTCCTATAGCTATTTGTGTACACATTTAGGTAACTTTACGTTAGAAGCAATAATCGATGGTTGCATTATATTGCAACACAATGTATCTGAAAAAAAAATAGGCTGAATTAAAGTAAATTGTTGTTGAGAGCTGAATGAAAAAGGCCATTTATAATAATTGGGCAGAGCCATTTGTTTGAAAGTCATACGCATTCATGATGTATTGTTTTTTGAAGGGGGAGGAGTGCCAAGGGTTTTCCTAGGCAGTTGACCCGATGATGGTCTGATTAGTACTTTCATTTTTATGATTGATCTGCATACCTTAGCCAATCGAGTGGTATTAATCCTTCTCAAGAAATAAAGCCAATTGGCAGTTATGGGGGAATTAATCTATAAATAACCCATGCATAGGGGACGCGCTTTCAAACTCAATATGGTATGCTAACAATGGATTACATTTATGTAACATGTAATATACATGTTCATACGCTTCTGAAAACTTAACCGACCATTAAGCTGCAGAATGCTGTACAGTGAAACCTGCGAGTAAGAGCCCTCCATATAGCGAAGTACCTGGGGAGGGGACCCTCGCAGTCAGCAAAGGTATTTAGATACATCCATGTACACACAATTAAGTGAAAATGGCTACATCTACATAGATGCAGTTGTATACCAGCATATATTTGATTTTTATGTGTATTTTTCGGCTTTGTTTATGTTAAAAACTTTTTAAAATTGCAACATATATATTTATGCATCTTCATTAGGATAATTTCTGATTCAAAATGGTCATCACTTTAGCTGTACCTTCATAAAGCACATCCCTCCAAGTAGCACACCCTATGGTTTGGTCCCAATGAGGTGCGCTATTCACAGGTTTCACTGTAAGCAAATCATTAATTTTCATATAATGCCATACATTATCTTAATTTAAAATAATTAATTTTTAATTATTACTAAAAAATAATTTATTATATATTTGCTAATATGAACATGTAACAGAGTACATGTACATACTCGTACAGTATATCCATAATAAGGGTTCAATTTATGTTGTTCATATTTGCAAACTTAATTAATGACCATATATAAACAAATAGGTATACATGTATAAGACTTGGACAATATTATTATACATGTATAAGATCCCTCTGTTCTTAAATTTAGTCCATACAAGGCTATGTGTGACCCATCGATATCCAAATATGGCCCATATACATGGTCAATATACATGTATATATCAGTACATGTATCTATTACACTTGGGCTACTTAATGCCATGGATATAATAACAAAATGTAGCTAGGCTTATCTATATCTAGTAAATAACTTTAATTATTACAATGTATTTATATTACATATGAAGGGTTATACATTTTGTGTGGATATATACATGTATGTATAGGCTACATGAACACATGTGTTTACGTTCAATTTTTCTCAAAAATATTTTCATTAAATAATCAATTAATATGGTGAATGAAATTCTGGCAGTATGTCATTGTCAAAAAAATCAATTCGTCATATAAAATAACTGTAATTATGGTCAGAAAATTGGATGGGGCAAATTGATGGATTCATGTTGACCATTTGATACCAATGATAAAGCCCTTTAATTTTTTGAAAAATGTCCCATCGACTTTTCTAACCTCATTTTTGTACAAATAAAAGATGAGCACTTGACAGAGTGTTTTGTCGTATTTCTTTTCTTGTGGCAATTTTCATAACGAATTATTCTTATTATAGTCATCATGTGGAAACAGCTTGCAATAATTCCCACAGTAAATAAAATATTTGCCTTCAATTGAGAGCAGTTTTGGAAGAGATATATGCTTATATATAATTTCCCCCAATTCATGCATTTAATATTAATATTGAACGAAGTGATGGAAAACGAATCAATGTGCATGTACATTGAAATGCCAAAAGGTCACAGGTTAGCTGATGTACACGTAATTTATATGTGATTGAACTTAAGATAATAATATCAATCATTTTCATAAATTATACTAGTATGTAATTTTTTGTAATGTATAAATTGATTTTTTTTTTCGACATGTTTCAGTATAGGCCCGCTATATTGGATGCAAAATAAGAGCGCAATATTGGCCCAGTATTGTATAAGCTCTGACCAATATCAGTCCAATATAGTCCAATATATACATGTATCACCCTATATATATCATTGGCCGATTTTTGACAATTTAAACAATATTACTGCAATTATTCTGCCAATCGAGGTCCAATATTATACTTAGGACTATATATTCTATACTTAATGGATATCATTATATGCATTCGGTATTGTCTAAATAAAATTAAGAACTGTAAAGTAATTCCCTCTATGAGTAATTTGAGAATAAGTTTAATATACAACACAAATCAAATTCTTTTGCACATTACAAAATGTGTTAAATATTAAGTAAGCATATACCTTGCATTGTTGCATGTAGGTCTATTCAATATTTTCATGTGGATGTTTTAAACATGTACATTACTTGGAATTGAATGCATGCAAATAAGAATATTTAGCATTGCACATATATTTTCTATAGGTTCAAGCATATACAGTATAATGTACGAGTATCCTCATATCGTATTATATTAAAACTTTTATAAATTACAAAAAATTGCAAAATTATAAATAAAACGTTTTAGTTTAATGCCGTATTCGCACTACACCGAGCCGACCGACTACCGACTTCATTAGATTTTCATTAGACGACGGCGCTTTTGCTTAAGGATGCTCAATTCCCTGTACAATATAGTGCCGAGTTTGTGCAATAACGGTAATTTTTAGCAAAAAATTACAAAATATACTATAAAATAAGGTTTTGCAACTTATATGTAAGTTTATAGAATCCATCCAGAAATACCTGCAACTGGCAAAACTAGCGTTCGATGATTTCATTTTGCACGTGTTTCCGTACTGGTTTCACACATTCTAATTCTCCGTCAACTTTGTTTTTTTAAAAGAAAAACATTAGATATATTAAATTACCTATTATAATTCTCACGGTACCGCTAGTGTCGATATTAATTTATTCTTGGAATATTGGTTTTTACTGCAGCCAGAAGCAGGTGCAATTCGCCAAAGTTGGTCCGCCCGGTCGGAAAAAGTCAACATGGTTTTGACTTTTTCGGTCGGTCGGTTGGGGGAGGAGCCATAGCGCGACCGACTTTGCGTGCAAAACGAAAAACGCGCGATGTGCATGCGCACTCACCAATTTCGGTCAGAAAAACGCGTAGTGCGAACCTGGCATTAGGGTACTCGGACTGATCGACTGATCGTAATAATTTCGTACTTTTTCACAAATAGCCTCTCTGCAATGTCCTCAAAAAAATGAACTCGAATTCTGTCGTCAATAGAGGGATTTGAGCACGCCTCCCTTAATGCTAACCACATTGACAGCACTGTATGTTTTTCCAATGCGTTCTCGTTAAGATAAAATCAGTTGACGGGGCATTAAGGGAGGCTTGCTCAATCCCTCTATTATGTCAAAATTCCTATTGATCAGAATGTCGTCATAATGTCAAAATTCCAATTAATCAGAATGTCGTCATTATATCAAAATTCTAATTAGTCAGATTGTTGTCATAAGGTCAGCATTCGAATACTACATTTTTAGAGGACATTGCAGAGAGGCTATCTGTGCACAATTACAAAATTTTTACGATCAATTTGAGTACCCTTATTATTTTATACTTGTTGATATATGCGTCAACTTAATCTCACTATACATATACCTTAGGCCTACAGCTTATAATTGTAACTATAACAATTATATACTATAACAATATAATTAATTAATTATATTAATTATTTTGACCTTTAATTAATTAGTAAGCAATAGGGAAAAAGAGTAACGTGTAAAATGGTCAATATGGGCGTAGACATGTCACAAAATACATACAAAAAATGGGGAAAATGGTGCTCAATTACGATGAAAGCCATAGAAAATTCAATATTTAGGGAAACAGCGGGATACATAAGGTAAGCCTACAAAGGATTCCGAAACAATTAGGAAACACATATACAGGTAGGCCTAAATACAAACAACACACGTATTGGTCTTTCCAAACAAAATTAGTAAATTACTTATCATGGCAAACACGAGGGGACAAATGTGTTTGTACACACCCTATATCAAGTCGCCTTGGATAAATAAGACCAAAAAGTCCCCCTTGTACTTGTTTTCCCCCTATTTTGTAAATTTATAATTGCAGACGGAACATTTATTTGACCATTACCAATATAAATGCACGATACCAATATTGAAAAACATTAAAAAAAACTCATTAACGCAATTAAATACATGTACATGTTGAATAGAACCGGTTCATAATGGAATTAAATGTACACTGTATGCCCTAAATATATATTTATTATATTGAAACAATTAGGATAGCAAGATCATGTCTCTAGAAAATATCTGTGGGATAATTTCATAATATAGGCAATGTACTTCTTGTTGTTGTAAATTAAATGCTGATGTCATTGTGTAAAATGTCTCAAAATACTAATTACATGTATAGGTTTTATAGGGTTAACGTTCTGCTTTAAATTGAATTACATTGCAGTCATGGATATCACATGAATAGCATATAACATATTTATTTTCATGTTTATAGAAAACTTAGTTATAACCAATTTTTACCATTAATTTGAGGTCACACAAAGGCCAATTCCAGGATATATTTTGGTTGAAATTCGTACAATACTAGAGTATGAAATTTTTTTATATATATTCTTGGTATAATTATCTTTAAAGCATATGATTAGGTGATAATAGCCCGTTAATTACACACGTTTTCCCCATTGTTTTCAGGCATTGAATAACACAATTTTTTATGTTTTGTTTACTAAGATGCATGGACTTTTTAAGCCCCATCTAAAGACTTTCATACTGCCTCTTGCAACCTACAAAATAGTTTTATGGGTAATATGGGCACACCTAAAATAGCACGTCTATAGTAAAAAAATTGTAGGCGGCTTTGGTGCATAGACAAAAAAAAAAACTTGAAAAGACACCGGCTGGCCATCTAATAATCATAAAACTATTAGCATATTTCCATCGATTTTAGCTGTCTTGCACACCTTCGATATGTATTATTGCGGTGCCAAAATGTGGCAATGAAGTATTTAAAATTTATAAAAATCCTAGCACTATTTCTGAGAATATCCTGGGGTCAATTCGTGTAATGGCCCTATCCCCCTCTTCAAAATTTAAAGACTATAAGAACTTAATGTGAAACTTATATTTGAAGATCTTATGAATATGTACAATTATATAGATTCTCGCATTAAAAAATATTAAAAATTACATCTACATGTATACTATATGTTATCTACAGGTCCTCATGTTATATTTCATAAAAGAAAATACATGCATGTGCTTATCAATTTACAACACTATGATGGGTAGGGTGTCCAGCAAATTTTTAGGACAAAATTAAAGGATTGGAGGCCTCCATCCCTTGAGTTTTTAAGAAGTCCACTGTTAAGTATATATAACACTGTATTTACTCAAACTGAAAAATATATATTTTTATA
The DNA here is from genome assembly GCA_034698905.1 of Xestoiulus laeticollis. Lineage (NCBI taxonomy): Eukaryota > Metazoa > Arthropoda > Diplopoda > Julida > Julidae > Xestoiulus > Xestoiulus laeticollis. The sequence continues at coordinate 13,673 of JAQGCC010003185.1, forward strand.
ATAAAATGTGTAGGTCAAACCTCATTCTAGTGATAAAAAGTGGAAATTTTGGTCTGTATATAAAATTTGGTGATTATCGAAAATTTATGAAGTTTAATAGTAAAGGATTTAATGATACATGTATATTGAACTAAATTAATGCAAAATATAGTATTTTTTACTTTAAATACAAGGGACTGCATACAAACTGAAAAGTATACCAATGTAATTTCTATATCTAATATTATTTAAATCAAAGTTATTTTCAAAATTACTGATTTTTTAACCATTCCTAAATTAAGACCTATTGCATATTGGCGCCACCTCGCGTTCACCAGACGCATTTTTTCCTACCGTTTTCTGCCTAGGGCCATTCGCAACCCTCCATTTGAACATGCTGAGCTGTAAAAACAATGTAATTTCTCGCACCCCCTTTGGGGCTTGTTTTTGGTAAAATTTCAAAATATGGTCCTAAAAGTGATCCCCAAAGGTAGCCGACACTAATGCCCAGTCCCCGTGCATATGAGGGGACTGATAAGAAGGAATTTCAATGGTCAAATTTAAGGTACATGTACATTGTAGGTTGGACTTCATTACACCTGTATTACCAGGGTTCACCATTGACCTGGAAAACCTGTAAATGTCTGGGAAATTGGATAGTCATGGAAAAGTGATTTATTTTGTAAACGTCAGTGAAATTGAACACATACAGTACATTTGTTTTCACATGAGCATTTATTGACCAATATTTGATGATTTCATATTTCATATTAGTCTAATAAACCATCTTATCATATGAGCAAAATTAATGCACTTTTCGTTAGAAAAGATCTAGCTTACACTTAGACAAACATTTTGTAGCCTTAATTAGTCTTAATCTCAGACTTTTTCTGACGAAAAATGTCATAAAATCTTGCTCCTAAAATGTCTTACTATTATTCTTAGGACATATTTTAAAACACTGTAAATATTTTCAAAACACTTTAAACACTTTTTAAAACGAAATTATATACAAGATTTTCATTTCGATAAATGTCTTAAAACATAGAACTAATACACTTTTTAGTATTTACATGCACATGCACAGTTTACAGTACATGTACGTACCCAACGTTTTTAGATACCATGCAAGATAAAAAATCAAATTATTATGCCTACACACTCAGCCAACCCTGCTTCTATAGAAATGGGGAATTCAGGTCTTCAGGATTGTCAGGGAAAATTGTTTTAGCAACTGGAAAAGTCAGAGAAGTTGAAAATTATATTTTTATTGGAATGATGATTTTGGAGTTGTTATATTACAAGTGATGGCAAAATGTGGCAAATTGTTGACTTAATATGATTGGGCGCTATCGTTTGACACATTATAAACAATGATGCCCATTTTAAACATTGAGAGGCCCCGGGGGCATTTGATGAATGACCTCTTGACCCCTGTTTCATGCAGTGACTTATGGGAGATGAGCGAATGGCCCTGAAGCGCCGTTTCTTCCCTCTCCTCTCGCCCAAATATTCAAATTAGCCACTAGATGGATGACCTTTCCAAAATGTAACTTCGCAAATTGTTTGTATGAAGAAATTATTTTTGATGAAAGGAATGAAAAATTGGCTAAAGGGTAATTGGCGTCCATAAACGAAGCAGCTTTTTATGCTCATCTTATTTTCAGACTCAAATTGGGCATGTTTTGGTTTGGACCAAAAATATATAGGAGGCGATGATTTTGGGAAATTTCATTTTTTTTTTTTTTTTGGCGAACCGAGGTTATGATGTTGAGAAATAACTTGCTCATTTTAGTAAAATGTTATGTTGTCTAGGCTGTATACTGCACGAACAAAAAATCGCCACAAATCATGTACATTAAAATTAGTGATAAAAATATGTAACAATACATTATTATTATGTCAATGCTTTAGAATTTTTGAAAATGTCAATTTCATATTTTTGAAAATCTCAATTTAATATTTTTGAAAAGGTCAGTTTAGTACACAAGTATTGTATTCTGAAAATGTTAATTATTGGATTGAAAACAATATTTTTATAGAAAACTTGTAGCTTACTGAATACAGTTTTCATGGACATTCGTGTCTTTAACATTTAAAATTTAAAAACACGGAAAATGCACACCGTTTACGATTCCCTTTGAGAATACGTTTCGATTCCATTTCGAAAACGTACATGTGTTTTTTATCACGTTCAGCATGCATGCTAGTCATCATTACGTTGTCGATGACGCGTTTTTTGGCAAAAGCGCCTTATGTTTAGCGCCCCCACACGTCCTGACCTTAAACGTCCAAACGTTGACCACGTGTAATGCCGTATTCTCACTACACCGACTTTGACCGACTCCCGACTTTTGACGTCACTAGTCGGGAACGGAAGAAA
>JAQGCC010003186.1:0-16034 GCA_034698905.1 Xestoiulus laeticollis
AAAAATAAGTCTATAGACTCATTGAGTCGCTCCCCTCCACGGAAATCTTTAGTAAAAGGCGAAAGATTTTCACGTTAGGTTTGAAGGGAAGCCAGAGTACGAATTCTAATCCCACAGGCTGTCACTAGTCATCAAACCTACTGAGGATCTCAATACGGGTACCGATATTACATTTCGTCTCGTTAAAAATAAACGAAGAGTCACACAGCATTTTAAAATAAAACCGTGTTTAAAGCGCTATAAATTGGCATTTTACAAATGGTTAAATTTAAAATCCATTAAAATAAATTTCGTGAAAGTCCTGAAAACAATCTCCTCCATTGCATTTCATGCACTCGTGCCCGTTAACCAGAAAGGAGGGAGGGAAGGCGGAAGTAGGCAGCGCCATCTAGTAATCTAATCTACAAGTTTATGGTCAAGCAAAACTTGTATTTTTGGTGTTGAAATAAATGTCAAAAGCACTGTTATGGCAAAAAAAAACCTGGCATTTCAGTCTGTAAAAACTGCTAGATGTCATAAAAAGCCACGAAAGCCGTCTATTGGAGCGAAAATAATGCGTATAAACGCACCTCTCAGTATAGCGAACAAATGTCGTTCGTTATATCGAGAGCCGACTGTATTTGTTTTTGTGTCCTACCTCTTGCAGTACATTTTCGTGTTTCTTTATGGATAAGTTGAGATATCGTTCTTGAGACTGGCAAAACTTGGATGTTTGTTTGTCGAATTTCTTTTTACCTTCCTGTAGGAATGAGAAGAAGAGAGAAAAAAAAGCAGAGATAAAACACAATGTTTAAAAATGTGTAAATCTCAGCGTGAGTTCAGCTATTCTTGGTGTAAAAAAAAGATGAGTTCTGACAATGAAATTGAAAACAAATCAAAGTGAATGACCCTCGTGATCTAACCCTGATCCGGAAATGCGGATTTATTGTTTGCTAAATGTCTTTCTCAGGTAGTATTTTTTTAAATAAAAAAGCATTGTAAAATTCCTCAATTTGACATTCTCAATAAAAAGAGATCTTCAGAAACCCATTTTCGACATTTTTTTAAAAATAATGTAAATTTTCCCAAAGAAAGTATTTTATAATTTAAAAAAAAATTGCAACTTTAATTAGTTTGACCATAGCTAAAATTTTAATTATTTTTTATTATTGACAAATAATTTTAAATACATTTTAAATACCTTCGCAACTCCGATATGCTTTTTCCTAAAATTCTCCAAAGGAGCCACGAACTGCTTGTAGGAAGTAGTCAGCTACAAAAATAAACAATGAGAAAACATAATTAAATTTTTATTTAAATTGAGTTGAATTGAAATTTCACGCGATATACATGTACAAGAAAGAGTTTATGGGAAATATGAAAAAAATAAAACATATACAAGGGAGGTCTAAAAGTCAAGGCCAACCCAATTTCTTCTTAAATCATAATATACATTACTTGTTAAAATTGTGTTAATGCAGATAAATAGAAAGTCATGTGTGCTCTATCCACTGATGTTATTAGATTTTACCAACGACCATTTTTTGACCGAAACCCAAATTATAACTTTTTAACCGTAACACTTAGGTTAGGTCAGTGTTTTAAAATCAGAGGGGAACGTCTTCTTTTCTCACTAAACTAGTGCACTGCAAGGAATTAAGTCTTAGGTTCAATAAGCTCCTACATTAAATGTAAGTCACTTCACTGCAGTGCACCACTGTACTGTATCGTAGCTACCATTTGGCGTTGTCCACTGTTCTTTAAAACACTGTAACAACTTTAAATAATTGCTGATGAAGATGAAAACAGTTGATTTCGTACAAACAGACCATGCTCTTCCTTTTCCTAATTTGAAATTTTGTCCTAAGTGTTACGGTTAAAAAGTTGAAAAAATGGTCATAGGTAAATTCTAATAACATCAGTGGATAGAGAAAAGATGACTTCCTATTTATCTGCATTAACAGAGTTTTCATAACTATGAGATTTAAGAAATTAAACGGGGTTGTCACTCACATTTAGACCACCCTGCTAACGTTAGATAAGCATAAAAGGTTTGTTAAGAGGACTGCATAGCAGAATAAGCCTTTTTTTTTCAAAATTACTTTTAAATTTAATTGTGGAAACTGTTAGGAACAAATTGAATGTACGAGGACCTAGCATTAATATTCTATTATTTGTTTATGTATATGTATATTCCAATTCATGGAAATATGTTCATAAAGTTTACCAGACCCTCTACAATTACAAACAATACATATACATGTACATATATTTCTATGAAATGGAATGTACATATACATAAATAAAAAATTTAAACAAATAATAGAATATTTATGCTAGGTCCTCGTACATTCAATTCGTTCCTAACAGTTTCCACAATTAAATTAAAAAAATAATTTAGAAAAAAATGGCTTATTCTGGTATGCAACCCTCTTAAATTGAAAAAGTGAATAAATACATGTAATGCCTGTTATTTCATACACCAAAACGCGAGATAAACATGAAACAAAAAATAGTGAAAATTACATGCAAGATGATTTTCAAAAACCATGTAATAATATGCATCATTATACTATAAGTGGTGAAAAAATATAAATTTGTTAAAAACTAGTTTGAAGTCCATTCCATTGCAGTTAATATCGGAACTAAAATATTACAGCGAAGTCAAAATCTAAGAACTTTCAAATGGGTTGAAAGCGAGAAGAAAAAAATGAGGAAAATGGCATTAAAATTGGGTAAAATAATTTATTTGTTTATTTTTATATTTTCGTACCATTCTGTCCCTTTCGTCTTCCACAATGGCGATGTAAACGCCGATCTGTTTGAGGGCGGTGGCTACAAAAACAGACAAAAAAAAATCAATCATGTGAAACAAATGGGGACGAAATTACGTAGACAATTAACCAATAGTAATGGAGTGGAAGGAGTTAGAAATGATCATAAAAGGGGGAATTGGAATCGAATACCAAAATGATAACATCGAAAATCCTATAGGAACCCAAAGCATTGTTTTATTAATGGCCCTTGCAAACATCAATTACACTGTATTAAAAACTTTTTAATCCTCTTTAAATTTGGCGAGGTCACGATTTTTATCCACTTGGCGCTCATCAATCCTCCCAGAAACTTGTCCGATTTAAACTTTGTTATAAAATAGAAACACGTATACGTATACGTGTATTTAAAATGCACAAATAAAAAAATGTCCATGGATAAATTTAGCGATTTGAGATATGAAAACGAAATTGACAAATCCCAGAAATGAATTTTCAGCGGAACTTCCAGACTTAAACAACGAGGGCAACAATCTCAACAACATGCGAGTACTTTTCCCAGAAACTCATTATAATTTTCAATTAAAATCCTAACCACCATTTCACAATTTAAGTTTCTTAAGAAAGTGGCACCAAGGAACAGATGACCATCCCTTAACTTTTCTTATATTTGAGGTTAGATAATAAATGTACAGTCGGTTCTCGATATAACGAACGCCAAGGGAATGGGGCATTCGTTCCTTGTACCAAAAGATCTGTTTTTACACGTTTTTTTCGTTATTACAGGCGGCATTCGTGTCCTTTTATGACACCTATAGTAGTTTTTATCTATTGAAATACTATAATTTTTTAGCCCCAACAGAACTTCCGTCTTCTATTAAACACCGGAAATACAAGTGTTTCTAAATGCTGGAGAGAGTGTATTTGCAGTATTTTGAGCACCCCTTAAATAAGCATTAGAATGTTTTAAGATAGTTTCAGCCTGCACGACGATTGACGGTTCCTTTACGATTACGCGTCATAAACTGTATTATGGCGATGCGTCTTTTGGCACCCAAACATCATTTATGACGCGTAATCGTAAAGGAACCGCCAATCGTCGTGCAGGCTGAAACTCACTATTAACTTTTCAAACCAATAGCCTTAAATCATTGAAAATAGGAATCTTATGACCCAATAGGTTGATCTTTAACTCTGACCACTTTATCGACATCAAATTGCTGTTCGTTATAAACAGAGTTATTTACAAATGTGGGATAGTGAAGGGACCGGCCGAACTGTACGTTATAGTGAGCGGTTCGTTTTACCAAAAGGATTATACATGAGAGGTATTGGCAGTTGGGTCGGGACCAACCACTCTGTTCGTTATATCGAGAGCCGACTGTAATTCAACGTTAATCTCCTTAATTAACAGTAGATTTAAACTAAACTAGGGTTAAAGTATAGCATAGTCAAATAGAACAAAATGAAAATGCTAAAACTTACTAATATAAATTTCGTCGTCCGTTTGACTGTTTCCGATGCACTCGAATTTGAAGTTTTGCAAACTGTTGGACAAATTTCTTTGAGCTTTTGAAAGACCTGAATAGAAGAAAAAGAATTATTAATAAATAATAAATTATAGTAAATTAACACAAACTTACATATACAAGTACAGCAGTATCTATTAAGGGGGATCTGAACGGCATGTTTTGCTATGGGGAAATTTTAAAACCTAATTTCAAAAAAACTACTTGTTATAATACAAAAATAAAAATGCAGTATTTTTGTAGTTACTGCATGATCAAAATTTCATAATTTTGTACTGCGTACTGTAAAAGTTTTACGATAGTTCCTTGACACGTCACTAGGTGGCAGCAGATACTCGCACGGTGTGTATTCCAAAAAAAAAAAAAAAATGATAAGTATTTTAGTTTTTAATTTTTTAAAAATTCCTTATAAATGGGAAAATTATGAAATTTTGATCATGCAGTAGCTACAAAAATACTGCATTTTTATCAATTTTTATTTTTGTATTATAACAAGTAGTTTTTTTAAAAGTAGGTTTTAAAATTTCACCATAGCAAAACATGCAGTTCAGATCCCCCTTAAAGAATGCAAAGAATGCTTGGGAAATTTATCCCTATTATTGAGTTTTGCAAAAAACTATATGTCAAATTTTGTATTTCGTCTTAGACTTATTAGAAGAGATAATAAAAATCCAACCAATTCTCGTTCAGAAAGATGAGAAAATGCGCGCCGAGTGGCTAAATTACGTGACCACGTCAAATTTAAAAAGATCAAACAAATTTCTGTAACCTAGAAATAAAAGACAAGGCATTGCATTCTGAACGACATTTTAATGAAGCGCCGTTATGGTATGACAGGGCATTTATTTTCTAAATTTCAGTCACGACAAAAAATTAAAACAGAGCTGCATGCTAGACGATAAATACAATTGTATAAACCGGCTGAAATGACGTCAACCTCACAGAATTCGTGAATTCGTGCCCGGGATTAATCCCATCTTTATGATGCTATTTGTCTAATAAACAAGATCATGTTTGCATAAATGACCATAAAGTTGTAGGTTAGATTTCTAGATGGCGCTGCCTACTTCCGTCCTCCCTCCCTCCTTTCCTGTTAACGGCACATGCGCTTCAATTGCAATGGAGGAACTTGTTTTTAGGACTTTTGACGACATTTATTTTCATGAATTTTAAATTTAACCATTTGGTAAATGCCATTTTATATCGCATTAAACACAGGTGTATTTTAAAATGTTGTACGACTCTTCGTTTAATTTTAACGAGACGAAATGTAATATCGGTAACCGTATTGAGATCCTCAGTAGGTTTCATGACTAGTGACAGCCTGTGTGACTTAGAATTCGTACTCTGGCTTCCCTTCAAATTTAACGTGAAAATCTTTCGCCTTTTACTAAAGATTTCCGTGGAGGGGAGCGACTCAATGAGTCTATAGACTTATTTTTGGAGTCCTGCCTTCGGGTGGGACAAATAAACAATGAAATTTCAGAACTTCTTTACAGCTAGCTACCTTCGTAATCCAGTAGTTTGTTTACTCACTGGTTTTCAATAGTTGTAACTAACATTGAATGAATTCAGCTACTGCGTTTTTCACACTTTTTCTACATGTAGGTGCTTAATAGTGATCAAGTAAGCTTTGACACTGAATTAAATTTACGAAGATTTTTTCTCCTGTAGGAATAAAATCATGATAAAATGTCAATTACTTAAATTTTGGTCTATTTGAGATTGTTGACACTGGTTGAATATATACCCCACATTCATCCATATGGATGACTCCAATAATAATTCAATAAAATGTGTTTTGGTAACAGTAGCCTACATGTAGGTCTTTATGTGTATTGTAGTTAATGTTAAATGGCACTCAAGCAATACAATTGTACATGTATAAGACACCATCATGCAAAAACCAGATGTCAATTTTTGTTTACAAATGATGTTATAAGGGGAATTTCTCCATATCTACACATGTAGATGCAGGGCTGGCTTAGTGTAACCATTTCTAGACTTTTGTGATAAATAAATTTATGTTGAATTTTCCTGTCTTTTACAAAATAAAACACGTAGGCCTACTTTTCCCAGACTAAGTGGTCCAGCGTTCGTCATCTTAAAATACACATACAAGTAGTTCCAAATTCAATACCGGAAGCTCAAAATATACATATATGGGTTAACTGTAAAAACTTGATATTCCATCACGTGGAATGAAAGGACTTCCACCAGGGTGACTTTAAGATGGCCTTAAGGTAATCACAATGGGTTTTAACCTTCGTTTCCTAGACAACTGAGGAAGTTTCCAGTCTACTGGTCATTTCGGGGATATATCGAAATAATGGCCTGGTCATTTTGACAATTGAAAAAAAAGGCGTCCTTCACGGTGCAGATAGTCAGCCGGAAGTGGCATTCGGAAGGAAAGAAGCGCCGTAACGCCCGCTGGAGGCGCTCGCGTCAAACGGAGCGAAACAGGGCGCGCGTGCCACAAAGTCACTTCCGGTTGGCGCCAAAAACACCAAAATAAAAGGGGTAAATCGAGGTCCGTGACCTTTTGGCAACGCTCGAAATGCTGGGCATCAAACCGAGGCTAAATTTAAGCAAGATACACTTGTCTTAAAATAGACGAATCAGGGAAAAGGAGGTACAGGTAGGTGTATTATTATCAAAAACAAAGATTTAGAAATTATATTTATTAAAAATAAAGGTTGCATTTTATAGGATGTTTTCCATCAAAGGATTTTTTCATTATTACAAGTTATAAGACTTGACTTTTTGAGAAATGGGAATAATAAAGACACGCCGAAAGCCATGTTGTTTACTTAAAAAGTAGAAACGGACGTTGAAATATGAAAAAAATACTATTCAAAGCTTATATTTTACCAAATAGTGAAAGCACATAAATGCCTAATAAACCTGAGGTTTATAGGTGTGCAACGATAAAATTTTATCAGGATTTCTTCATTTTTTAAAATATTTTTTACACGTACTAGTACATGCATCAAGACAAACAAAAAATCAAGTTATAGTCTAGTCATAAATTCTATCTTGCCTAAGACGAAATAAAAATCGGACAAATTCCTAACGGAATAGATGCGTGCGTGAGTGACAAGTGGATAAAAACCGTGACTTCGCCAAATTTTCAGAGGAGATAAAACACAGATTTTGCAAATCAATAATAAAAGTCAAGCAATTCAATGAAGCGCCGTTACGCTATGACCACTTGAACACGTGATGTAAATGAAGCGCCCTTAGCCCCAGGCCACACTAGACTGTTTCCGCGCGTTTGGCTATATAGCCTCAAACAAGGCTTTTAATTAAAAAAAAAAAAAAAGAATTTTAGCACGAGATATTAATGTGCAGATTTTATAATTCTATAATTTAAATTAAATTCGATACCCTGTTTGAGGCTTGCCAAATGTGTGATGATGTTCATGCACATTATGTAAAATGGGTATTAACGCATGTAATTAGTCTTAAGACTACAAAATTGATATAAAAACCAATAATCATGTACAGGCTATGCTAATTCTTAACGATTTATTTGTCGTCTTTTTGAACGACCCTTATCGGACTGCTTCTTAAAAAATGTGCTAGTTATACAAGTAGTGAAAACGTGCACTAGATGAAGTCTAGAAACGTGGCGACCTTTGACCCCTGACCTAATGCCGCTGGCCTCCTGTATAATGGGTCTAGGTAGACCACTTTTGTTATACATTAACGTTTTCATAACGTTTATAAATGATTCAACCGACTTGTTTCTTGAAAGTGATTAACGATGACGTCATTTTTAATTCGTTTCGTGTCGAAATTTACGACAACAGGAACTTTAATGATGAGAGTTTTGTACAGCAGTTTTCTAATTATCCTATACAGGGTTCTTACAGAAATGAAATTTTAAAACTTGACTACAACTTTTCCCAGTTTTTTAAACAATTTTCCCTGACCATCCCTATCTTAAACTTTTGTGATAACTAATAACTGTCATATCTGGGAAAGCAAATGTAATTCTTGTATTGGATTTCCCTGACTTTTGCAACAAACAGTCGGCTCGCGCTATAACGAAGAGAGTGGCTGGTCCCCACCAAAATGCCTATACCTCTCATGTATTGTCTTCTCGATATAACGAACGGTTCGGTTCACCATCCCACTCTACTAAATGACTGTTTATAAAAAGCCATGAAAGCCTGCAGCTATAGGAGCATATATTTTAAAATTTAAAAACATTTCTCTCGATATAATGAACTAACATCCGTTGGTGTTCGCAATAGCGAGAGATGTATATCACCTTAAATTTCCCTGACAATTTCAGGTTTTCCATGATTGTGTTTATTTTGATCAATGGTGTCATTTGGTGTAAATAACATTATTATTTCCATCTGTTTCGTGTTGTTTGTCAACTCGTCCTACTTTCAACCTCGTTAACCTTCCTTGTTTGCGTTTAATGAAACTTCATTAAAAACGTCATCGTTTATACATGCTATAGCAACGAGACAAACCGAGATTAGATAACGAAGGTTAAATTTGATAAGACATTAATAATTCAGACTTATAATCCAAGTAATAGGGCCTTTCAGAGAGATTGTTTGGTCAAGCCGGAAACAATATTTTAGGCGAAGTGAATGTGCGCATGCGCTAACTATACATATGGTATGTAAGCCTTTATTTCTCATTGAACAAGTTTTCAGAGATGAACTGACAAACTGTGAGGTCTCAAGCAGTGAGTACCACTGAGCAAGTGAACTTCTGGATTTCAAAGTCAGCCAGCATGATTAAAGTAGTTCTGAAATTCCATTGATTATTTGTCCCACCAGGAGGTAGGACTCCAAAAATAAGTCTATAGACTCATTGAGTCGCTCCCCTCCACGGAAATCTTTAGTAAAAGGCGAAAGATTTTCACGTTAAATTTGAAGGGAAGCCAGAGTACCAATTATTAACCACTTTGGCTGTCTCTAGTCATCAAACTTACTGAGGATCTCAATACGGGTACCGATATTACATTTAGTCTCGTTAAAATTAAACAAAGAATCGCACAGCATTTTAAAATACAACTGTGTTTAAAGTGTCATAAATTGGCATTTAACAAATGCTTAAATTTAAAATCCATGAGAAGTCCTGAAAACAAAGTCCTCCATTGAATTTCATGCACTAGTGCCATTAACAGGTATAGGAGGGAGAGAGGACGGAAGTAGGCAGCGCCATTAAGAAATCTAACCTACAACTTTATAGTCATTAATGCAAACATGATCTTGTTTATTATACATGTACAAATAAACTCAAGATGTCTTAATATAAAAAACCATTTGGCATTCACAGGATGATAGAAAATGGAGTTTTTTAGCCCGCTCACGAATTATATTTTGTTTTGAACGAATTTGTTATAAAAATAATTATTTCCCACGATACAGTAGTAAATTTTTATAAATTCGTTAGTTCTAGTAAGAAAATTCGCGAAAGTTTACTAATAGTAGCCCTACAAATAAATCTCATCTGTAATGTAATATTCAACGCCATTATTGCATGTAATGGACAAAGTCCGCGTTAAGTTTAGCGCCCCCTTGTGGTAGTAAGTTGCAAATTTCCAAGGGGATAGACACGATTCTAACACAGAACCACATTAGAAATAAACCTTTAAATACTAATATCTAGTGATCAAATTATGATACCAAAATGAAACTTTGGGAGGTTTAAGATAATTGTACAAAATAATTGTGGTATTTTTTTCAAAATTTTATAATAGCAACTCTTTGAAATATTAATGAAAAACCCATATTCATTGCTTGATAGTGCTACCTCCTCTCCATTACAAGTTTTCAATTTTTATTTGCCACTACGTGGCGCTACCTACTCGCACATGCGCTGTTTTGTAATGCGGACCATTCACATTAAAATTATATTGTTGCATTACTTTAAAAATATCCAACGCAACAATTGTTATCAAGCTTACGAAATATAAGTTTGCGTTTAGTGATAAAGTTGTTTCTAAACATATTTTCCTGGTATGATAACAAAAAATTGTTATTTTATCAGTTGTTTGATACAAAAAAACTTAATATAAAAGTACATGTATATGTAAATTTCCCCACTGGTAAATACAATTTTATTACCAGGTTGAAGTACAAAAAATATATAACAAATAACATATTTCAGCCATTGCTAAGGTTCATAGGTTTAAGATATGGTCCTATTATCCTGAACACATCACGTTTCCCTGATTTATGAACACCATTTTTGGTTAATACATGAGGATGTCAAGTCCTTGCCATATCTAATACACATGTACCTAAAACCACTCCCTAGGACAAGATAGGGTTAATATGACGCACTTCCTAGCTACTAAAATGCATTTACAGCCTCCTAAAACCGATAAAAAAATGTAGGACCATTTACCGAAGCGTCATGATAAAACTATTTGCACGATAACGCCCTCTATGTACTTCGGAACCACCATATTTTTCGGTTATCAATAAAAATGCACAACTCAGGTTGTAAATTTAATCAAATTTTCTGGCTTACATGTAGATATGGATTCTGTTATAAAACAGGAAAATCGCATAGGTAACAAAATTAACAATGTAGTTTAAAATTGATAAAAAATAAAAACATTTACGATAAATTTTTCGTTATAGTCACCCAAGATTCCAGATAATTCATGTGATAATCACCAAGGATTTTATTATGATAAATTAATCTCCCAATGATTCCAATATACTGTACATTATTTGTGTAAACACCCAGGTTTCCAAAAACTCAACTCCCACAACATCCTATAGCAAGTTTTTCATAATTTCTGAAAATATTTCACATGCCACTTTATAAACTACAGTGGAACTCGCTTATAACGATCTTAAAGAGGGTTGCATACCAAAATAAGCCTTTTTTTCGAAATTATTTTTTTATTTAACTTTGGAAACTGATAGGAACAAATGAAATGTACGAGGACCTAGCATAAATATTCTATTATTTGTTTCAATTTTTTGTTTTTGTATATACATATATTACATTTCATGGATATATGTCCGTAAAGTTTATAATTGTAGAGGATATGATAAACTTTATGGACATATTTCCTTGAAATGTAATATGCATATAGTTGAACAAAAAAATTAAACAAATAATAGAATCTTTACGCTATCGTACATTTCATTTGCTCAGATCAGTTTCCAAAATTAAATTTAAAAAAAAATAATTTAGAAAAAATGGCTTATTCTGGTATGCAACCCTCAATTCAATTCAATTCAATTTCTTACCCTGCAATCAGCATGTATACTTATGCCATGTGGCAGGGGGCAAAGTGCCAGAATTTTTGAACGGGAATTAAGAGTATACGGTCGTGGCCGATTTTTGGGAACTATCCCGGCATTCGCCTTGATGTGCTTATATGGGCGATTAATGGCGGTTGTGGGAAACCACGAAAAACCACAACCCTCTTACATAGACCTTAACATAGACAAAAGCTCAAAGATACTTTTGGACATAATTAACGGTAATTAACAATATTATGCTGACCTTGCTTAACTGCTCTTGTGAGTAGTCTTCCCATTGATGTTTTAACTGATGGTTATCTTGCATTACTGAATCTAATTTGGCTTGTACCTCTTGCAAATTTTGTCTACAAAATAAATTGTAAATGAGTTTTTAAAAAATTATAATTGGTCACCTTGAGCACTATAGTTTTATTTTTAATAAAATAAAACTGTTTTCATTTTGCACTGGAGCTGGCAGATGAAGCTCGAGAATGAAATTTTTAGAAATGCTCACTTGTCTTCAGCACTCTGAATTTGTTCAGCCTCGAGAGTCTTTTTCAAGCACTGTATTTCTGCTGTTAGTTTCTCGATGGTGCATCCTTCCCGTGTTTGAAATGTTTCAAATTTACTTTGAAAAGCACGAACTTGGCTTTCCAGTTCATCACATCTGAAACGATAGTGACATAATTACTACATTGGCATATATAATTACTCCGTAGCGATAAAATTTTATGATTAATATAGCTTACCTATCCCGATACTTTTGAATGTATCCGTTAGCAATGTTTATTTTATGTTCAGAGGCTTGCAATTGGGCAAGTAAATCGGCACCCTGTTCTTCCGCATCTTTCTGCTGGTTTCCCAAAACAAGGCATCGAATAACTTCTTCTTGACCTTGTACTTGTTTAGAAATCTCATCTACCTAATATCAAACATTATTTTCAATATAATATCTTACAAAGACCAGCATATTTCAATGGTCACATTTAAAGACAAAAATTACTTATAATTAATTACAAGTAAGGAGCTAAATTAAAATTATTCTCTTTGTTCATTAAACATTTACTGGCATCAAATACCTTTGCTTTTTCGTCATCCAATTTAGTGGCTAATTCTTGTGATTTGTTCTGCTCCAAACTAAGTTGGGCCAAAAGCCCTTTAATTGTTTGCTCTTCCATCTAAAAAGAATGTTATTCAGAGTTTTTCTTAGGACCTGGGAACCCATTACATTTTATTGGCTTACCTTTAAGCCTTGGCTGCATTTTTCGAAATCTGAGCTCGATTTTGTTTGAATTAGAAGAAAGCTTTGTTGATCACCACCTTCAGCTGAGCCATCACTAGCAGCAATAAATTCCTAAGAAAAAAATATTTTTTTAAATACCTCGGCCATGTCACAGTTTTTTCTGCATGTTCATTTCATGAAATAAAACAATTATCTAATCTTTTATGCATGAACTTTAGTCATTAGGCATAAACTGAATCAGAAGAAAATCAAGCGGTGCAAAAATCATTGACATCAAATAAATCAGTGTTTCCCTATATGCGGTGAACCCCTATCAAAGTCAGCTTATAAAAGACATTAAAATTGATGAATTTGTAAAAAATCAATATTAGGAAAGCAGGGAAAATACCGAAATCAGAAAAAAATCGGCAGGGTGTCCACGGTACAAAAAAGTTTGGGGACCACTGAGATAATATATAAAATCAACAACGAGTTACAATAAACAATTAGAAAATTATATGTTTACTTACATCAGGAGATTGTTGAAGGTTGCACAACTTGGATTGCAACTCTGCGTTCATTGCAGCCAATTCCCGTTTCTCGACAAGCAGATGCGAGTGGCTTCCCTTCAGTTGATTGAAATCTGTTCGCAGCTCCACCGCTTCCAATTGAAGCTGATGATACAAAATAGCTTGTTGCTCATTCTCCTCATTCTTAGAATCAAACAACTGCTTCGATTTCTCGAGCTCGGCCTCCAACAGCGCAATCTGCTTATGGCTACCCAGCCCGGCACCTCGGCTTTCCTGCAAAGTTACAATCAATTCATAGCCATGATGTACGAAGTTTAATCTTCAGGAATCATTTTCGGAAAAATTGCAAACTTACCAATTCTGTTCGAAGTTGGTCGTTTTCAGCCTGCAACTTATCAACAACAGCTTTGACTTGTTCGCGGCGTTCGAGCTGTTGTTTCATAAACGTTTCGATTTGCTCTTTTGAGTTTAAAATCAATTCGTACTGATTTTTCATAGTAGCATGGTCTTGCTGTACAACCTCTGAAAAGAGTGAAAAGAAATGCTGTGAGGGACACACTCTTAAATCAAGCATCAAAAATACTCTCGGATTTTTCAAACAATAAATGTTTAATTTCAGTCCAGAGATCGGCGGATTTTCATACCTTTCAATTCTAAATTTTCCTGCAACAACTGTTGTACAGACTGCTGCATCTCTTCAAATGACAAGTCAATAGATGGAGAATTGAACCCAAAATTAAGATCATGGACTGCAGCGAAGGAGCCATTGGCAATAATGTTTGATTCCAGCGGATGGGAAACGAGGGAGAAATCTGACGATGAATCGGATAAAACCTGGCTAGGCGTATCATTACTAGATGGAAGGTCTTCAGGCATTCTTGAAATAGTATCAGTCATTTTAACCATCACCTATTGGAGAATGGAATTTGAATGGAACAGAACAAATTCATCTTTAATTAAATGCAATCTTCGTCCCAAATATGTAGCCTATAAAAAATACTTATCTGTGCTGTTTAATATGTGTAAATGTAAATAGGCTCATTTGCATGTATCTTCTCTTATCATTTATCTAAGGGTAAAAACAGTGTGGAGCATGGTAGAATAATCATAGGAATGAATCAGTGGGAAATCGGAAATTCCTTCCATAGGGAATCCAATCGAAACGCTGATTTCAGGAATGCTTTTCCTATGCTTATTTTCCCATTCCCCACGTTGTTCTTACCCGCAGTACATTAGGTTTTGAAAGTTTGGAAATAAACTTTGGTGTAAACATTGGTGTAACCATGGTTAATAAACAATGATAGGCTAGCTAAAGCAGATTATGCTGTGATATATATCGTCAATAGATAAATTATCAAGTAAGACGTGATTTGTCCCGTGACTGTTTAGCCACTTATAAGTTCCAATGCTTGAAACACAAACAGTTGGAAGAGTGGGCAAAATTTAAAATGCTTCCTGAACAGCTTTAGCAATTTCTTTATCAACAGCAATAATGTCATTTATTTTTGTCATGGCACATTTTCTGAGGGAATTTGACTTAATTATTTAATTGATTGACTGCATGCATTTTGAGAGGATAACAAGTTTCATATATTTTAAAACTAATTTATAATGTTATCCAATCCTAGCTTTAATACAAGTTTATGGCAAATTTTTATCAGCATAGTCTTGGTCAGAAATATTCCAGGACAAATTTTAAAAATTCCCTGATTTTAACAGGCTTTTCCAGGTTGTGGGAACCCTGTGGAAATGTTGTTTGACACTCGTCAGGTTCTGCATGCCTACATGTGCAGGCGTCGGAATGTTTTTTCATTTGATTAATTTTTGTGCAGGCGTCCAGGCCTCAAGGAATCAACCACACACGTACAGGAAATCGTTAAAGGTCCGTACTGTGCAGTCCAAACCTTCAGGATTTCCTGTACGTGTAGCCTATGGTTGCCTTACTATGGTTTCTGGTACAGTAATATATCCACACTGACAGTTTAGCTAATACCTTGTTATTAATCATCTAGAAAAGTATAATAATGAAAACTCTTACTACACTGTATCATCTTTAATTCCTAATAGTATTACGTAATAGCTAACTTCGGAATATACTGTAGGTTATACTCATCATAACATGAACGAGATTGAAGCTACTAGTTGTAAACCTTATACCACGTAAGTATATGGGTATACGCTTATACGCTTATATGCTTATACGCAGTTTATATTTTTAAAAGTATATACGTAAATGATATAATTCGTCTAAAAATACAGAAAGCGACTTACTTTGATATATTTGTCTCTCCAGCTTCAATCGAATAACACTTGTAGATACGTAAAGCTCTTTGGTTTGAAAGTCCTGTATATTATCGGAATGAGTACAATCACGCGCACCTGACTATGTATGACGACATATCACATGATTTGAACCTAGAGGGCAGTAAACGTCAAAAGCTGCAAATCGAGTCAAGGTGATGATGCAATTCGGCGGGAAATTCAAAAAACGGCAAATGACTAAAATTGACAAATCCACTGATTTTTTTTTTTTAAATTACAGCGTAACCTATGAATAAGCCTATAAGGGCCCTCCATATAGTGTACTACCTGGAAGTAGCGCACCCAAACAGTCGGCACGGATCGATTTTATAGAACAAACTTACCTTTATATAGGGTATTACACAGCTGCAAAACGCGAAATTCCTGGGACAGAATCACGATTTTACCTGTGAATAGCGTACGCCAAAGCAATTTTTTCGGTTTTGTTTATGTTAAAAAACATT
>JAQGCC010003187.1:0-16030 GCA_034698905.1 Xestoiulus laeticollis
TACGTTGGACCATTTCCATATCCTGAATCATAGTTATCCTGTGAGGATTCCAGACAGGAGCGCAATACTCCAACATGCATGGGCGAACCAGAGTCGTGTAGCCAGTCTACGCTACATTTTCCGAACATTGGCGAAATACACGTTGAACAACTCTCAGGCGTTGGTTCGCTGCCCCGATAATCTTTGTTAAATGGATGTTCCAAGATAGATTAATCTATTTCGGCATTCACCTTTTGTGCCTATATGGGCGATTAAACAAAAAACCACAACCAGGATAGCCGAGCAGGATTCGAACCCGGGTTCCCTGAGTTCAAGGAGCTAGGCATAACCACTAAGCCAACCTTGCCGGCTTGTCATCAAAAGAATACGTACAGTATATGTTTGGGGTACACGTACACTGTACCTATTTTGTGATGATGCGTCCACACTCCCGTTCAATGGTATGCATGAGCTGTCGCACAACTGTCCACCTCAATTCGGAGTGAATGTGGGCGATTTTACCCACAATTCCATCGAATTCCCATAATTCATCACAAAATAATAATAAAATTAAAATTATTTACAACATGCGCATGCTTGATGAAACGGAGGACTCGTAAGCCAACCAATGTACATAAATGTGTCACCCTGCGTATAGATAGGCTTGGATTGGCAAACCTAGCAGACAGTTTTTGTTTTCTGCACCTGCACATAGGTGGCGCTTTTGTCTCCGTGTGTCGGGACGAACTTCCCTTTGTATCGGACAAATGCTGACACGAATTTCGTAGCCTCGGGCTATTCGCCGAATGCACGAATATCCGTCCACACATCATGTAGTGTCTATAGCAGCGGTCGGGGAACCGGGGTAAATTACCCCAAATGGGGTAAAAATGAAATTTTTTTGGCTAATAGGGAAATTTTTCTTATATTTAATTAAATTGCTATTTCATAAACGTGTTAGTATGTTTACAAACTTTTTTTTATAAATATGTAAATGGAAATTAATTGAATAAATAATGTTTATTTAAAATTTACATTGATTGTTTTCTTTTCAGAATAGGGGGGGGATGTGAAATAATATCGACTTACGTAAAAATATTTTGGGGTAATGGTTAAAAAAGTTCCCCGATCGCTGGTCTATAGGCTTGCCAATGCTCTGGGCGAGCGTACCGTCCACACATCGTCCTTGGTGGTCGCACCATTACAATATACACGCGTTCCTCTAAAGCCCGTCATATGTCTAGGTTACTCGTTTTGAGTGTATATGACATGCGGGGCTCTAAATATTTGTTCCACCCGGGTATATGTATATAGAATGAGAGCTTTTGAGCCCCTTAATCTAAACATTGGCTAAGAGCATTGCAAGCTAGGCCCCATCATCCATGGCCATGGAAGTGACAATGCAGAGCTATAAGCGATAGCAACAGATGTATGGAAAACCTTTTCAATAAGGAAATCTGTTCATCACGTATGTACACGTATATCTTCATGCACGGATTCTACAGAATCTGTAAACACGGTTTTTTTATATGTAGATCTTTGAAAAATGCCCTGATATAATTTCCGGATTTTCGACGTCTTATAGAAAATGTCACGCTTTTATTTGAGCGAGAATGTGACACGGAGGAGACACGGGAAAGAAGGATACAGTGAAACCTGTATATAGCGTACTCGCTTGTGACCGAGCCGTGGGTTATGTAATTTGTAAGGGATCTGCTCTATGGAGGTTCACATAAACAAAACCGAAAAATACATTTAAAAAATGGGCATTCGCTTACGGCGCTTATGCTAATGTAGTGCTAATGTAGTGTACACTGACATTTACATGGGCCTAGCGTGACGCGTCATGCAGGTTTGTATTTGCCACTCCCATTGTGTCACATTTCACCGAGTGTTGCATTGGCGAATGCTCTTCAAGTATGCTATTCAACGGTAAATTCGTCATTTTGTCCCAGGAAACGAGTAAGCAAGTCGCATTTTGCAGGGAATCCGCTATATAAGGGGAGTTTGTTCTATAAAATTGATCCGTGCCGACCATAGGGGTACCAAACTTGCAGGTAGTACGCTATATGGAGGGTCGTTATATACAGGTTTCACTGTATTCATATTGAGATGGCACAAACACAAGGAGGATAAGTGTCCTTCTTAGGGCCGGTTGCACCAACTGAGGTTAAAATCTAGGGTTTACTAACCTCAGGGTTAAAATATAACTCCGGGTTAACCTCCAGGTTAGCTGTTTGTGTTGCACCAATTAACCCTTGATAAAACAACGCAGGGTTATAAACTCGGCACCCCTCCAAAACAGCGCAGGAATAATAGCGCAGAGATAATCGCGCCGATTATGGCGCGATAAAAAATAGCGCCAAAAACAGCGCAAATGCCATTCGCCGGCCTGCGGCGCTGCCTAACCCCGCCCTAACCCAAACTAACCTATCCGGTACGAAACATTTGGCACCGGATAGGTTAGTTTGGATTAGGGGCGGGGTTAGGTTGCACCGGATAGGTTAGTTTGGGTTAGGGCGGGGTAGAATGCGGGTTAGGGCGGAGTTAGAATGCGCTAATGTATGGCACCAACATAATCGCGCCCTTTTGTATCGCGCGATAATGGTGCAACGCGCCATAATCGGCGCTATTATGGCGGCGCGATTATTCGTGCGCGGTTTTGGCAGGACACCTATAAACTCATGTTCCAACATGCAGAAAACAAAATTCAAAAAAAGTTCTGGAATATTAAGCCGAGGTTAACCTTTGGCTAGATTTTCTCCTAGCCCATGCTTGTGCAATGCAACTGGGTGGGTTAACCTATAGTGTTTTAAAGCAGGTTAACCTTAGGTTATTCTTAACCTTTGTTGGTGCAACCGGCCCTTATAGTACTAAAAAAACCCTGTACATTTCGTTTAAAAACTGTCCATTTGAGCTTTGAAGACGAACCCCGTAGTGGGCGCCCCACAACCTCGGTTGATCCTGCAACATGCGATGCTGTTCGTAAGCTCGTTCTTGAGGATAGACGAATATCCGCCAATACGATAGCCCAGGCATTGGGTATTTCCCGCGAGCGAGTTGGTTTCATTATCAAAAGCTTTTTGGACTTTTTGGACATGCGCAAGCTTTTCACATGCAAAGTGGGTGCCTTAATTTTGCTGGACTATGCACCTGCGCACACGTCCAAAGTTGTGGCTGCCAATCTGGACACCCTAGGTCTCCGATTGGTCCACCATATCCACCCTACTCACCTGAACAGTGGCCCCCTCTTGACTATTATCTGTTTCCCCCAACCTTAAAAGAAACCTAATAACCTTACGGGTCATCATTTTAATGACCTTTGCTGATGTCAAACATGCTGCTGATCGAGAGCTGTTTTTGGGCACAGTCACAAGAATTTTATTTACACGGCCTAGAAAAGTTGCAGCAAGTTAATATCTGAAAAGTTAATATCAGTCTCAGGAAGGTTGCTTATGTTAAATAAATGTTTATTTTCATAATTTTCACTTTTTTATTTCTGGCCAAAGCCAGGAAAGTTTTTTTCTGCGCAACTTTTAATTTTTTTTTTCTCCACATGATCTGTTTGACAGGAAATGGTTGATTCGTATGATTTTCGAGATAAAATCGATTCCATCGTAACAATTGTAAACTCGACATTCCGTTGCCTGCTTTATTTCTATTTCACATTGTTTATTTTTCTCGATAACGTCATTATAAATAAAGACTTGTTCGAACATTTTTAAAAAAAAATGCAAATATTGAACCAAGGAATAAAAGTCGAGATAACATCTTAAGTTATCTGATGTCTGCTTCTATATAAATTGTACAGTACGATACAATATCGAATCGAATAATTCCTCCTCTATATGCATTAAATATATTTATACAAGTTGTTTGGATTTGTACATGTTCACCCTTAACTTATTGACCATTTCTCCTAAGTCTCCCCTCATTCCCCACCAAAACCAAAACCCAAATACGAAATTTCAAAGTATTCCGAGCTGTTATTAAGAAGGCACAGGTGATGATAAGAACCTTTTAATGGTAAAAAATTTAAGATGCTACAAAACATCCTTTTTATAAATCTTATAAAATCCTTATAAGGTGTACTGCATTTGGGACAAGTACAGAATATGCTATAATGATTTTAGAAAGCACTTGTTTTATTTAGATTGTATAGGTAATTTATTTTCCGTGTAAAACTGTTTTTAAATAGATGATCAATTTTAATAATATTTGATTAAATCGATGTTCGATAAAATAACTCTTTCGAAAAAAATATGAATGTAATTTAATGCTAATTAATGCTTTATTTTATATACCGACACATTCACTATACACTCCTTGCAAATGTATAACAATTTAAATCCTACCAAAATTGCTTTAATTAAAAAAAAAATACTTTATCAGGATTGCATGAGAACAGGAAATTTATATCAAATTTGTCGAATTAAAAAAAATATTCGATTGTTTTATGAATAAAAAGCACGCAACAATTTTTTATAGGTCTATATATTAAAAAAGCGTGCGCATTTTCTACAATTCTGAAAATTTACAAAATGTGATACTACATGTAATATGGTAGCAATCTATACTTTTTTGTCTTCTATAAGGACCCAGCTGTATTAATGTTATACCATCTGCAGCGAAATATTCCTTCCCCCATGCGCGCTAGTATATTAAATGATAGGTACCCTGTACAAATGAATTCACTTATAGGATTGAGTGATTTCCAATTTGAAGTTGATAAGTGGTTCCTCCTCCTCCTCATCCTCATTTTTTTTTTTTTTTTTTTTTTTTTTTTTTTTTTTTCAGAAGGGAATTTTGGATTGGGCCCTTAGCTCTTAAAGCGAAAAAAAAGTCCTCATGCATGATCAATTGCATTCCGACCATGCATTTAATCAAATCGTTATCTGCGTCGATGAATCCCGCAGAAATCATTTTATTGCCTAGGGCGCTTCTTCTTCTTTTACTCTCTCCCCAAACTCCCCCCCCCTCCTCCTCCTCCTCCTCCTCCTCCTCCTCCTCCTCCTCCTCTATTCAACCCCCCCAATCCCAACTAAGCCTAAATTCGACCTAAGGGAAAAAGCATAAAGTACGTCCGAATTCCACATGTGGGATATCCGTTGAAGCGTGCATGCAGCTGCAAGGGCCTTAATGACCCATGACCCTAGGTGCTTAAATCGTGTGCAGCCACACTTCGCTAATTAACTTTTCAAATTTACATTTACGTAGAAATGGAATTGAGAAATTGGGTTGGCGAATAAAAGCGATTCATTTTGAGAAAAAATAAGCAATTCTCGGAGTATTTATTGAAACTTTTCGCATATTTACAAAAATGTGAGGTTTAAAATTTATAAATAAAATTATGAGACGTGGAAACATTTGAACAGAAATTGTATTTCTGGTGTCCATTATAGAAGACAGAAGTAGGCCTACAGTAGAATCTCGATTTTATGAACTAATTGGGTTCGTTATACAAATCGAAAAGTTCAGATAATCAAGGTTCCATTATTATACAGCTGGGGCAAAAAAAAAAGATATGGCATATTCCAGTCAATAAAAACCGATATAATATAGGCATCATAATTAAAAAAGCGTCATAAAAAATGTATAAAAATACACCTCTCGGTATAACGAACGCTCGATGTAACGAACCCACACCATGCATGAAGTATATAGTTTACGTATATCGAAGGTTGAAAAAAATAACATCGCATTTTGGCGCGCACCCTGTATATGTTCACGTGACGGTATTAATTGCGCGTGCCGCCGGGGACACACATCGTGACCTTGGCAACCGTGGAACGCGCAGCCTCGAGCTGATGACGTCATGTCCCATTACTACTCGTGGAACGTATATAGTAACCATAACAACCATCCGCGTAGCACGAGCTATAGTAACCATGGCAACGGCGTCCGCATCCAAGATGGCTGTGCACCTTCACGAAACATTAGTTTTACGAGAGAGACTCGTATATTTATCGCGAAATTCGTCGTAAAAACGCAGCTTTTGGTGAATTTAACGTTCGTTAAAGATGCGGAAAACAGCTCCGATTGCGAGTCTATACTTACATGTATATCAGATCATAATAATTAAGTATTGTTATACAATTGTTAGGCGCGTTCGCGTCACTCTTTCTATACTAGCTATAGATATCTCACGCGTCAAAAACTACTGTATATATTATACGTATCGAATTTTGAGACAAACCACTTCTTTATATTATAGGCATCTTGTTTTCGATGGGATTCATTCGCTTTATATATACAGCTTGTACTGCAGTAGAAACAAAACAAACAAAAAAAAAAAACATTCATCGCCGGTTATAAAAGTATATAGTGCTACCGGCGTGGATTTGTTCGGCAAACAATCGCCATTTATCAGTACTGCAGACAGTTACGCACTTCAAGTTAAAATGTCAGCGCAGAAAAAAAAAAACCAACAAACATATTCGGTGAAATGTAGCCCCGGGATTGCGCGCGAATACGGGACATACGATATAGGTACGTTGAATGGGAAAATCCCTAAACAGCGAAAATGCGAATCCCAACACTGATGCTAGCTTGTATATGATAATCACAAAGTCATAATGCGTGTTTTGAACTTGAGTATAGCAAAGCTATATGTATATATAGCTTACACGTATACCCTATATATACATTGTACATGTAAATTCGTCTAATTCAGCTAAATTTAAATATTTATTTTTACTCACTTGCAAAATTAATTTGATGAAAATGTGAAGAGAACATTGCAGGGACAACAGCTAGCGTATGGAAAGATCCTGCCAAATGCACATTCTTAACACATTTAATTTACATCAAACATGACTTACATATATATCAAAATGTATTTTTTACATAAGAAATAATGGAAAAGCCGTGAAAAAAGCCTATTGTTATACATTGATGGGGTTCTATAAATTACTAATTTAAACACTACATGTACTTATAATACTAAGATTTTCGTATTTTTGTAAAAAAATACAAAAAAATGGATGAATAATTGTGGCAGAACTTAAATAATTTCCTCTTTTTGAGGTTTTTGAAATGTGTTAGATTAAGCATTTTAAGGCAAAGCCGAAAGTTTGATTGCGCTTAACTTTATCGCGTCTTTTTTTAACTTAATCAATTAAAGATAGGCTAAAAAGTACAATTGTAGAACCTGTTCAAATTAGTGTTACGGGTGCATTTGCGACATATACATGTATGATCACCGGATCGCAAAGCTGCTTATAATATGGTAGCTTACAAGAACATATTGTACATCTTGCATGGATTCTCGTATGTTGGCAATCCAGCCTAGCATTGATGCATTGCGGGGAAGCACACTAGAATAAATCTGCGCTTGTTGGGTAATTTTTCTATAATATCTTTAAACTGGAATCATATCCACCGTTGGAAAAAGTTTACTTTTAAGTTTAGCCCATAAAAAATGGGGATTACATTCTTATAATGCAAAGAGCGCTGACGACATTGTACAATGTACATGCGTATATATGGGATGATTTCAAATAAGTGGATTTCCATGCAGCATGCATGGATCGAGGCATGCAGGGGATAATTCAGGGGCCATGGCTACATAAAATTGTACATGTAGGCCTACTTACATGTTTTTAGAGTTTAAAAAAGCATCGTTTAAATTTCTACTCGGTACGTTGCGATATATAATCATACGTTTAGGCTACATATATGGCAGTGTTTTTCAACGTTTTTTATAACTACACCAATTAAGCTAGGTCCAAAATTGCATGTAGCGGAACACAACGGATTAACACGTAGCCATCCGAGGTATCAAACTGTAATATTGAACATATAAAGTGGAAATTATCCCAATTATGGAAATTAAGAAAAAACCTGATAAAGTGCATATAGTGACCACTTTTCATAATTTGGTTTTAAGTGCATATGTCCCCCCCTTCAGTCATCATGAATTAATAATCCTTTTAAATGAATTAATTTACAAATTTAGTGGAATTATACTATTGTAGCCATTATTATTGATATACTTGCATGTTTTCCTTCATAAAACTTATTCTCCGTATAGTGACCACCTGTATACAGTTACAGTTTTTGGATGGTCATGACATGCACCTTGATCGTGTTTCACCGTATCTTAAAATGATATTCTCCACCCTTGTGACCGACGATTTAATTTGTTTTCAAACTTTCAATAATAACGACAGTCATGTTTAATTGTTTTCGTGTTTAACACGTTGAGGTATAACCATCTATCTTTATTTGCTTGTCCCCATAGACTACAAATAAAAGAAACACAAAACATGGTCAATCATATCGAATAACGTTAATTCCATCTCAATTAAATCTCATAAAAGTCTGAATTCGTTTGTCAATAGTTAATCAGCCATGCAGCATCCTCGCATATACATATACATTGTACATATGTTTACGCGTTCCTTACATATTTAAATTTTTATAATTAAAACTCAATACAATCTAAAAATCTTAAAAATCCCATCCTTATCGAAAATAATAATCTCTTAATATTAATCATACACTCCTATTCTCTCAATCATTTACACATGCAGGCAACTCCACTGTACATCATTCAAACGTAATTACATTTTTCATTTTTTTTCCGTGTTTTACATTTCAATTTTAATCAAATTTAAATCATTTGATTTAAAAAATTTGGAATTTTAGGAGAAATTTCACGACAGAGCTAATCTAAATTTCTAAGCAGATCTGCATGTTTTTCATTGTATACCAATGGTGAAATAAACAAAAATTAGGCAATTAATGAATATAAAAACAGTATAAAAAAGCGGATCCTCCCTGATCGAAATAAATATACTGATATCAGTAAATTCTACAGTGATTTTGGTATACACAAACTGATAACAGTCTGAGCTAATGTATACTGGCATCGGTACAGCTTATACATAGTGTCAATGTTTGACTGATGCCATTATAACCAATATCAGTGTGAGCTAGACTTACATCAGTATATAGTCCTAGTGATATTGATTAGTTATAGATTAGTATCGAGTACACCATAATGACATCAGTATATAGGCAATGTTTAACTATTGTGAGTATACCACATACCAATATCAGTGTAAATTATAGTTTTATCATTATACTACTCTGATAAATCTGAACTGTTCGACTGGCACCAGTGTAATATCATACTGATATAATACAGTGTAATAAAATCAGTATCCCAATTATCAGTATAAAATTACTGATATCAGAATATTTATTTCACCCAGGGCTTGGCACTAGCTGAACCATGGCAATGGCCGTGCCAAAAAAACGTCTAAAAGCAATGAAAATAAGCGTATAATAAAAGTTCTCCCCCCCCCCCCTTTTCCAACACGTATATATACACACCTCGTCGCCATTTCCCCCCTTCCCCTTCCTTCTTTATTTTTTTTATCCCCCTTCTTCCCCGGTGAATTCTCACGTCTTCAATATTTGTCAATTACGAATTAATAAATCCAATTGTGTCGGTAATAAGCCGTCAATCAAAATGTAAGAGGGGAAAATTTGGCTTAATTTAAATAATAATAATAGGAAAAAGTAGAGAGAGAGAGTTTGAACATACAGTACATGTACGTATACAGTATAAGTAGCTGACGAAAATGATGACAGTTTTTGGTTAGACGTTTTGATTCGGAGGATTGACTTTGAAATTGAAGTAGAAGTAGAAGTAGAAGTAGAAGTGGATGTAGATGTGGATGTGAGCTGGGGTGGAGAAGGAGGATTTAGATGAAGATGGGGGGGGGGAATTTGAACGGAAATCTGCCGTCGTCTTTTTCGATACATTTCTCTAGCATCACATTTGGTGGTAAATTAATCTTCCCGCTGAGAAATATATGAAAACATCGCGATCGATTTGCCATATCGCCTCCTGAGAAATTTCATTTGTAAAAGAACAGAAGAGAGAAGAAGAAGAAGAAGGGGGGATGAAGAGGGGGGATAAAGCCCAAAAAGAGGAGGGGGTGGCTAATAGGAAACATGCCACTTAGAGAGACCCGTGTTTTCTCATCCTGTGTCGATTTGGGGTTTTGTTTAATATAACTCCTATAAAAAAATACAACAGGCCTAGCTCTTTTATGATATGGGAGGGGGGGGGGGGGTTATTATTAGAGAACGAGGGGGACATCCGGTGCTAATCACCCGCCAGGTGGCGGAAAAGGAATCGCTTATAAACGCGTTATAGCAATTTAAGGGATGCAGCGATTCCGCCACCTTTTGTGGTGACATCAAAATGCCATCAGAAATAAATCCTCCGCTATATATGTATACACTGTACGTGCATGATCTTTGTAGGCCTTAGACTAATCTACGATTTATACATCCTGTTTGGGAAACGTATTCTGCACAACACCCAATTGCATCCTTTAATATACTCTTCTATAGTATATACACTTTGGCATCTTGTATATAAGGACCGCTAATTAGGACAACTTCATTTTGATCCAATTTCGGGCTTTGTGACCCCATACACGGGCTGCCTTAATTATATATATCACGTTAATTGGACCATTTCATTTGATCCAATTTGGGCTATTTATAGGGACATCTTCATTAGACTCCAGTTAGAAGACACTTTATATAGACACATGCTTATAGACCATGGGTGCCGCGAGCGTTTACGTCAAGGGTGCCGCGGCATATATACTAAACTTCCCATAAACATTAAAATAATGAAAAATTTATCCAAACATTTTCATTCATCACAATGAAGGGCCGTACAATGAATGAAAAGTTGGGAGAGTACGAGCAAGTTCACCTTAAAAAAAAGCTGGCACTTTGACCCCTGCCACATGGCATGCTACATGCTGACTGCAGGGTAAGGAATTGAATTGAATTGAAGTGGGTATTGCTCTTGCTCACATGAGTTTTAGGTGCATGCAGCAAATCTTACTCATTTTGGTACAATGAATGAAAAAATAAATTACCTATATTGCTCATTCTCTATAGTGAGTTTTCGCTTGGTGATCTTGTTCATGACTGCCAGACACGAGTACTAAATATTACGAGCAAAAAACATAAGCAGGACACGATAAATGAGTAGAGTTTCAAATGGAAATTCAACGGAATTTCATGTAATTGTAAGTCCAAAATTTTGCGTTTATTTCGATTTTTTTGAAAGTACATCTTTATATTTTTTTTCTACTTTATTTTTCAACATTTAACAGGCATTGTATGAAATTTTATGCATATCAAGATTAAAATTTTGCCATTTTATCAATTTTTTAAAATACATTTTTGTATTATTTTCAAATTTTTAAAATACATTACATTTTTGCATTAGTTTTAATTTTTTAAAATACATTTTTGTATATTTTTCTACATTATTTTCCAAAAGTACTTTTTTGTGTATTTTTCTACCTTATTTTTCGTCTGGAGCTTCTTCTTCCAAATAAAAAAGTGTCCAACTGCATTTAACAGTGGTGAGTAAGATCTTGAGACAGCTAGGCGAGAGCTGACTCAACATCTTACTCACTGAGGACGAGTAACTTCTCTCAGTGAGAGTATGAGCATTTTCTTACCTTTCATTCCTCGTACGAGTTTGAGCAAAAGGATGGTGAGTACTTTCTTACATTTTACAACTTGCTCACGCTTTACTCACACTTTACTCACTAAAATATTTCATTCATTGTACGGCCCGAAGACAAATGAGCATTAAATTTGCACTGGTTTTTCGTCTTTTCCTAAGTATTATAACCGCGCTTTAAGGCCGGTGCCGCAAATTTTTATAGTGAGACAAGGGTGCCACGGCGAAAAGTTCGAGAACCGTTGATCTGTATCAGCGATTCTCAATGTATTTCCGGTGTTTAATAGAAGACAAAAGTTGTTAATTGGGGCAAAGCAAATGGTATTAAAGTTAATAAAAAGTGCTATAGGTGTAAAAAAAGCATCGAAAGTCGCGTAGGAGCAAAAAAAAAAAAAAATCTCTCGGTATAACGTACGAAATTTCTATTCCCTTGACGTACGTTATATCGAGAACCGACATGTATAGGTATACCAAACAGTAAGGCACGTGATAGCCTATATGATTATAGGGACAATTTCTGATGCCTACATGCATTTATGAAACCCTTTTCATTAGTGCATTAGAAATGATTGGAATTTTATATTGGCTGATGTCCACGTATTATTATTATGGAATTAAATGCAGATCTTTTGCCTCCAATTATATCGTAATTCTTGAGCCTTTCTTATATACCATGCATGAAGTGCGTTGGATTTATATAATTTTATCCTAAAATTTGCCTTTCTTTATTTTTTTTTCTAAAAGCTATGAAAAAATGCGAATAAGAGTATAAATGTATATAAGCATTTCTGAACCTGTTTTATATTTTCTTCCCTAATCTTTAAGCTAATATAAAAAAACTTCTCTTTCGCTATACTTTTCTTAACCTTTATTCAACTTTGATGCATGAAGAATATATATATATATCTATTAGGGCTTTGTAAATACGCCGCACATACTTTAAGCTATATACATATACCATATACATGTATATATCGAATACGAAGTTATTATTTTTTTTCCGTGCATTTCTACGATAGGAAATTCAACTTACGTGCGTGTAATATTAAATCGAGATTCGTGCCTGCAGTTTCACTTGCCCCTCACCCCCCCCCCCCACCTTCCCCATTTCCCACGTTTTTATACTTTTTTTATTTATGCCTATATATATATATATATATATATATTCCGATTCGTTTACGGTATCGTTTTTACTTTTATTGAACGTGGAGTCACTCGAAATGGAAATGTTCCCGAATAAAACAGAAAAAAAAAACGAAAACCCTTTGATTCATTTTGCGTATTTAGACAGTCTTTTATTATACGCACTGCAAATGAAAACATCTTAAAAACTGTCCGAGGAATAATACGGTTATGATGCATAGCTTAGCACATTTCACTTTAATTGAACTTTTTAAGATAAAAATGGTGCTGAACTAAAGATTTATCTTAATTTGATATTTTTTTATTTGCTGTATACGAAGAGCGCGCTCCATCGCTCAACTGAAACAAGTAGTTTAGGTCCTAAGAAGCTGAAAGGGCCCACAATTAATCGGTTTGAATGACTTCGATACACCGTATAGTTTTTTCGGAAGATGGTCTCTACCTAGTGACATTTAAAATTAAAATTTAGGTTACATTAAAATTAAAGAGTTGTCAGGTCAATTTTTGCGTGCGATTAGACGATCTTCCTAATTATAGCGTAAACTCATTTTAAATGCAATTTAACAATGATGATGGGTTAGTCGCTATTGACGTAGGAGAATTCTCCTCAAAATGGGTACGTACCCCCCCCCCCCCCAACGCACCAAATGGCATTTGTTTTCTGACTGTAGGGTACTGAGTTGAATTGAATTGAAAATTAAACCACAAAAAAGAATCCCATCTGATCCGCAGATCATCTTATTTCAGATATCGGAGCTTCTTAAGAAACACTCGCGAGCTCTGGTATATACTCTCGAGATATCTTGTTGATATCAGTCTTACATCTATACATAACAAGAAAACTGCGTATGTTTGTCATTATGTGGCACGGTTTTCATGTTACAAAAATCGTTTTCGCTACTCGCCATAAATTGTATTATATCGCTTGGTAAGGTGCAGATTTCAGCCATTTTTCGCGATTAAGAACACAGTCGAGAACGAATTGACAAATTAACACTTTACCCGAAAGTTGAGGTTCATACGGGACCATTATTCGAAGGCTCTCTTTACCATCCACTAAGTGCCTACGAGAAGCAATTTGGTGAATGTGCTCACCAAACCGTTGAATGTTACCAAACTAAACTCTCTAACACCATATTTGAAATAGGGATGACGTATTTCGAAATTCTAGTACTGTATACGGTTATGTTAGGATAATACGACATGGAGGGGGGTGTTACCATTTCGAACTGGGTTTCAGGGTTTTAAGGATTGCTCTTCTATATTCAAGGTACGACGACGCGTTACTTGACTTTAGATTGCGAGCAGGGTCCTACTGCGCGTTACCGAGCCCGCAGGGACAATCCCATGTTTTTTTCCCCTCATGTTCTGGTCCTTGGTTTTTGGGTCTGGGGCACCACCCCAAATTTCCACACACTTCGGGGGAATGGGGGTCAACACTTTTAAAAAATTACCTCTTTAACCAAAAATTGACTTCTTAAAAATGCTCGCGTACACACTCCATTCGAGGATGTTGCCTATGTCGAGTGGGGGCGCTGTGGTACACTCCATTTGATAATGTCGCGAAAGATGCGCTGCCATTGGAGTCTGTCCATTAAAAACATTGCCATCTACCATCACAAACACGAAGCGGATGCATGGACGTGCATTCATTCGTTGCACTATTTTTTTCATAGCTTTTTTATGACATCTTGCAGTTTTTACCGAGTTCTTAACTTTCAAAGTCAAGACGGAAAGGACAACGTATGGATGGGGAATGAATTCTGTACAAAAAATTAAAGTTCAAACCAGACAAAGCCGGGTAATACAGCTGGTTTTGTTAGAAGTTAGAAGACGCGACATTCGGTAAATCTCACAGGACTTTGAATAACACGTAGCGTACTGTACGTGCACTCTGAAACAGCGCCCATGGCAAAAAGTCTTATCAAATCTTTGGTCATGTTTGCCATCGGGTGGAGCACAATTGTCAAACATTGACTTAACACATGTTTTTATTTCTCCCCCAATAATGTCTAAAGTCTGGGTGGGGCCATTACACGAATAGGTACGGCGTATGGAAATACGTAATGCCCGTAAATGGGTTCAATCGGGTCCCAATAATCCATCCTTCATTTCCGTAATAATATCCGCAAGAGGGCTTTATGAGAGGCCCCACGAGCAATCTTAAGTCGCTTTGGATTCCGTCTCGCGTGACCCGCGTATTTCCCGATGCGCGACAGGGTCTGCCGTTACCTTAAAAAACAACGGAATCCCCCTCGGTGCCACGCGGGTTCCACTATTACTTTTGTATAAAAGCTGTCGTCCTTAAGTTTTGCCCTAGCGACACGCGTAATTTCGGCATAAAATCCGCGTTCCTCCGCCGCCCCGGTCTTAGACGATGAGGAAAAAGGAAATTTATTTTGGCATATTTTCCTCTCGCGCATAATGCGACGCGGGTTTCGCATTTTAATATATACAATTTAATTTCACGCATGTTGAGCCACCAATTTCGGATGTATTTTCCCTCCGTTTAAGCCGAAGGAGGGGAAAAAGCGTTTAAGGAATCCCTTATTCCTGGGAGAGAGCTGAATTGTGGGAGGTCTATCGTCGGAACCGTTGCTCTCCGATTGCAATTAAGGGCTACCCGCTGTTCATAGAGACGACACTCGAGGCACTTAATTAGTGTTGTTGGTGTTGATCGATCCGCTTCCTTCAAAAATACAACTTAGACTTAGAGGTCTCTTCTAACTTCTTCTTCTTCTTATTCCAAGAGAAGACGATGACAAAAGAAAAGGGAAAAAGCGGCTAATGCCCACTTTGATGAACGAAAATGACGAGAAAATCTATCCAATCTTCAGACTTTTTGATTATAGATAAAGGCCGAAATCGATATCGGAGCGAGAAGGTCGAGCGGAAAACTCGCCCGAAAAATAATAAGAAAAAGTGGGCGAAAGAAGCGAAGAAATAAGAAAAGAGTGCTGCGGAATAAGATGGGGGTGGAAATTGGTCAACTGTCGTACGCGACGCATAGATATACATAACCCCGGGTGGGAAAATTGTATATGGGCCACGCACGCGTTATTAGGTCTTATATTTAGGCGCTGTACTAAAAGACTCGAGGGCCTTGGGTGTCTTTCTTACCCTGAGCGCATGAGTAGCTAGGTAAGGGGCTGAGACCTTGGAAACCAGGCGATTGAGACACTGTTACAAATGCACTTTTAAACTAACTTACGAGGGTCTGCCCATCCTGTTATGTCTGACTAAGAATCCCTTCTCGGGTAGACGCCATGGTTACTGTTTTTTCGGTACTGTTCTAATATACCCCCCCCCCACCACAATTTTTTTTTTGGTTTCATAACCTCTTTATTATGATTTTATAATTGATGTACAATAAAACAATTGTTAAATTAGACTAAT
>JAQGCC010003188.1:0-16030 GCA_034698905.1 Xestoiulus laeticollis
ACGGAAGCTCCCCCAACTGACACAAACCCAGCTCACCAGGTTGGTGAACCAGGCCCCCCAGAAGAAGTATGCCTGAACGTCTTAATTTTAATTTGTCTATGACAAGATAGAAATAGGAAACGTACTTACATAAATGTCATTGATTATCTAAGCACAGGTCTTTTACATATTTCAGGCACACATGTTTTTTATATAAATCAGGCACAATATTTGGATACAATCTTATAAAGTGCGTCAAATTTGTCAGGATTGTTAGGAAATAGGAATTTGTCAGGAAATTAATGGATCTGCAATGTGAACTGATTAAAATAGCTTATTTTTCTACTTAAGATTTTGATTTTTAATAAGTTCAGATTAAACCTGCATGAGCAAATGCTTCATTTTTTATAATAACAACACATCATGGCCTCTGCAGCTAGGAGTCGGAGTACGTTCATGATTCGTGCCTCGTCTAAATTTGATCGAGATTCCGAGCATTCCACCTCAAATTCTCACTTGAATAATTAATTTTTTGCTTCAGTTTGTCATCAAAACATGTGAGTAAAGCTCGTGCTCAAGTTCATTCACATCATATATGCCCAGAGGCAAACCCACACGACAATCGTCAGAAATGAACGTACCAAACGGTTAAAACTGATGCTGGCAATCCACTGGAAGATCCATGTATTCAATTTTCAGCCTGACACATCGAAATTGATTTTCCGCACATATTTAATTGGAATTAATTTAAGGGATT
Organism: Xestoiulus laeticollis; assembly: GCA_034698905.1. Taxonomy (NCBI): domain Eukaryota; kingdom Metazoa; phylum Arthropoda; class Diplopoda; order Julida; family Julidae; genus Xestoiulus; species Xestoiulus laeticollis. The sequence continues at coordinate 737 of JAQGCC010003188.1, forward strand.
AGAGGATTTGAGAATGTTAACTATAGATCATGGTTTATAGGGTAAAAATTAGTACTGAAAAATGAAGTCCGGGAACCAAAGCGCCGTAGTTTCGAAAATTTCAAAAACCTGAAAGGCACATCTTCGCGCCTTCGAAAATCCAAACATTCTCGAAACATTTCACTTCGGAATTTATCGCATTTTTTCGATCGTCTTTCTCTCTCTCGGCAGAAGTGCATTTCTTCGGAAATGTCTTCTCAGTCCCGCTATTCTAGGCCTCCTAACACATCGCTATACGTCAGGAATGTACCGGAAAATTCCAGGTAAGATTATATTTACATTCAGAATGTTTATTCATCGACGATTTTGTCAAAAATGCCTTCTTTGTGTTCTGGAACTGAAAGCGCCATCACGCTCATGTCTGCCATGCTTTTTATTCTATGCGTAACCGATCCGTCTTTATTGTTGCGATGGTTTTTCTTTTAGAATTTACACGAAATTGAATCCTGATTTCCTAGGGCACGAAACTTTGCGAAATTAGGGTGTGTTATCCGCGGTAAATTTAACCCATAATCGATTCGAACGAGATTTCATAATAGGCCTACATGTATTCCATTTTGCAGTGTACAGTAGGGTACAGGGCGTCCCTGAAATACCACTTCCATTCTGAATACCCTTGAAGGTTTTCATTTATTGGGCATTAAAATCAGCGAATAGTTTTGTAAATTAAATATCTGAATTATCAAATTTTCTGAGATCACAACTAGTTTCGTTGTATTCAGCGGGGTTGATAATGTCATATGAAGGACGTAGAATGACATAAGAATGAACCATACATGTAGTTTCTATTTTATGTCATTTAGTAGTTAGTACGAGATTTATAGAATTTATTTCCCTACTAGTGTCAGCTGAGCTGTTTTTTTATTTTTATTTAAAATTTGGGTTAATTGTTACCTAAAGAGGCTATTAAGTTACTATATGATATGGAATTCCCGCCACCAATTTGAAGGTACATCTACTATATTGCGATTTTATAGATGTAAAGGTTTTTTCCCTATCATGGTCAACATTTGTTTAAAAAATGGTATTTTTTATTAATAATATTTGTGAGTGCTATATTTGGGTTAATTATGCCCTGGAGGGTAACACGAAATGTAGTTTCTGAATAATAGCATGATGGAAAAAAAAATAGAACGACCTTGAAATAAGAATATATCGGGTTTTCAAAAAAAAAAGAGGATTGGTGATAAAAGAATAGAAATTGCGTAAAATATGACTATGATAAATCATGTGCTTAGAAGTAGGCTACTGGGTACAGTCACCTTGCGGATTCTTGTTTATGTTCCAAGAAGAAATAGCTCGCCCTTTAATTTCAATAACGATTTAGCCTGTAAGCCTGTGCCCCTACCTAACAAGGTGGTGGTTTTTTAGTTTTCAAAAGGGGGACACTAGTCTCTGGTGTCAATATCGTTTTTCAGGGTACTATCCCGCAATTTTTCGGGCCCATTTTAGTCTTTGGACCCTTAAACTTGTAATACCCAAACAACCAACGATTTAAACTAGGAATTAATTAATATGGCGTGACTGCCCCTAATCTTTATGTCACAGCAAAGCTGATTTCCCGCCAAAAATATTGTTTTGTTGGTGCGATTAGTGGTAATATTTCTTCACCTCAGGGTGGCAAAAAAGTCCTAAATATCCTATGAGTAATCGAATAATTGTTTTAAAAATGTTTCAAAAGTTAAGTTACCCCAGTAATGATGACTACAAAATGCTCTGCAAGCCAATGCACTACGGCCAGACAGGCAGGAATATTCTAGCTGTTATGATGCAGATAACCAAATAATTGGGCATTTTATGATGAAAGCATGATTTTTGAAACAGCATGTTGAATAAGTATAAAAGTGATTAAGATATTAAAAGGCCTTTTTTAAAAACGTAATAGGAACCCCAAATTTTTTTTTTTTTGATGATTACGAATCTGTGCTAAAAACACAGTAAATTTTGTATTAATTTTGGCATAAATGCGAAGCAAAACTATATTGAATCTAAAAAAGTGTTTGCCACCCTGTCACCTGTATATAATAACTTATCTGATAAAAAGAACGCTATCGTTTAAATATTTTGTATCATAGCAACAATGCACATCTCCCTTAATTTAAGGCGGCCACATACTAGTACAGTCCAAATCTTGAGGCCTGCACTGCGCACTCCCGGCCACAGGTTTTGGCCTGAATGGACCTCCTCCACACACTGCTTTGAATTCCTCAATGTTTTCCTTCAGTTCGACGTCTAGTCTAAAACTGAAGGGAAACTGAACGAAAAAGCGAGGACGAAAAGTCTCACGAACTTTCAAGAAACATTGAGATCCTGACCTCAAGGAGTCTACCACACACATACAGGAAATCCTCATGGTATGGACTGGCACTGCGCAGCTACCTCAGTCCAAACCTTCAGGATTTTCTATGTACTTTGTCGCCTTTTTATTGCGTTAACATACACTGTACATGTAGGTAACACAGTAAGTGCTTGTAATTTTAAATGTTGGGTTTTCATTTCTTCCCAATTAAGGCAATGCTTGGGTCTTCCCATGATATAGTGACAAAAATATTTATTTTGCTATGCACGATTTAGTTTCTCTGCAAATTTACTTAATTGCACCAAGACGTTTGAAAAAGTCTCCACCATATGGACTGGCTTTCGTATTATTATAGGCTTGCTGTAAAATTGATAGTGAAATCCTTGACTTAGGCTGCTTTTTTCACTTTTTTGTCTAGACAAGAGGACCTGAGAAGCTTGTTCAGTAAATATGGTCCCGTAAGTGCCAATAATTCCATCACGTTTTGCTGAAAATTTGTCTCAGCAACCATAGATGTTATAGTCAATTTTTTTGTCCAAATTGTTATCCAAAGATTTCAGATGTGTACGTCCCCGTGGATTACTACAACCGCCGCCCTCGAGGCTTTGCCTACATTCAATATCCTTTGCTACGAAAAGAAAGAAAGAAAAACTTGCGTTTAGTTTACAAGAAAGTTGCCTGGGCACCCTTGATCTTCGAGCATTCGTAGGTGTGTAGTAGGTCTTCAGGTTAATGTAGGAAACTTAGCAATCTAACATAGCAATACTTAGAATAATCATGCCTGGGTCCTGCACATTCGATTGCGCGATTTTTCAGGTAAAATTGTCCTCGCTTATCATTTGAATTATTTAGGAATTGAAAACATTACTTAAAATATAATTTAGTAAAATTAGTATTCTCATATTGTTAACAAATTAAATTGCTTTCTCTCAAGAACAAAATATTCTTTTTGGAAATCTAATCCATAGTTTATTTGGACTAAATGGGGATTTCAAAATAGAATTAATAACATGTGTTTGCCCAAAGGTCATTATTTGATTTACAGATTACTTTTATTTTTAAATTTAAATTTCAAATCCAGCTAGTAAAGCGAAACTTTGAACTGGATGAACTTATTATTTGAGAAAACTTGTTGGAAACTTAAACTAAAAAGATATTATTTTTAATATGGCCTATATATAGTGCGACTACAAAAAATGCGAATATTTCAATTGACTAACATTTTTAGTACTCACACTGTAGGCCCTACATAGATTTCAATGGGTATTATGCATTCATAATGCATGCAATTTTAACTTTTAATTTTCAACGTATATAAGAAAGTTTTCGCTATGCTTTAAAAAATGCAGCTTAGTTTAAGAAAGCTCAGTTTGCACGTGCTAATGTTTTTATTTCATGAATGACAAAACCAGTGTTTGTTTTGAAACTATCTGGTGATTGGAATATTAGACTATTTGGACTTCCTGTCCATTATATAAACACTTACCAGGTTTACAAAATAAGTGTATATATATACATTGTATTCTAGAAATAGATGTATCTGCTATCATCCATCCACATGGCCTGGTGTCATCTAATTTGCAGCCATGCTTGTTTATAGGGTTTTCTGTTTATCCCCCCTTTTACAAAAATCGTAAAATTCTTTCTAAAATACATATCATTATTCTATTCATTCGCCAACCAAATTTGGATTGAGTGCAAAGCTCATGACCTCATTTTATCATGGCTTGCATATTATAAGATAGCATTGTGAAGCTATCATAGCTGGTTTTCGACCCGATCAGTTTTAATTGCAATGCGATATCATAAACACACAGTCGATTCCCCTGTCCTAATACTGGCCAGAAAAAAAATGTTTATGCAGTTTTGGTTCTCAGCAGCATCCCATCATTCGTCATTAACTCTGAACCACAGCGCCAAGTTATTAATCTTTGTTTTCATTTGGTTTTATGTAGAGCTCAAAGACAAGATTTCAAGCGCAAAGTTGTGTTTAAAGACTCGGGCATGCAAGGGGGTTGAGGATGGTCAAAAAGTAAAGCGCATACATAAACAGAGGGTTGAAACAAAGCAAAGAGAAAGAAAGACACAAGGAGCACAAAAAAAGCAAAGAGCCCACACAAGAGTCGCAAGGGGTTAAGTCACCAGCAGTGTTCAAGTGGCAGTCTCGATCGTCAAAATTTGCAGTGAACAGAGTAAAGATTGGCTGAGACGCAAGGTCTTCCTGTCTCATAAAGATCAAGCACAGAATCTGTATCGTTAACGTTTGATGTTCGGTATTTAAATTGCCCGCTTCGGGATTCTTGCCCAAGAACGAACGCTCTTTGTCCACACGCCTCGTCAGCTTCAACAGCATAATAGGTTAACTTTTTGGTAGGCGACCAGAGAGTGGACAGTGTGGACTCCCTACAGCTGTATGTACTCGTGTCACCAAGTTTTCCTGCGCACATTGGCCAGAGAAACGCAAATGGCAAAAAAAAATCGACATGTGTTACCAAGAATCGGACTGTTTTTGGCATCAGATGTGTTTGGAGCTGCTTCAATGCAATTTTTTTTTTTCCTTCAAAATATGAGTGCTTTTCAAGGTATATCTTTTGGTGCAGTTTTCCAAGCACAGCAATGCAGCAATATTTTCGAAATAACGGAAGCTTGTATTAATTCTCTTTCCTTCAAAAAAAAATTATTACGCAAAATGTGCCCTTGATTTCAACTAGTCACCTTAAGAACCACCCAATTGCAATAGCCTCAGTTTGTACTATAACGCCATTTTTTTTCGAAATGAAAAGATCAAAACTCTGATAAGTGGGCTTCAAAGGGTCAGGTACAGGTCTGTTGTATGATAGTAAATGAAACCTTAACTCAGATGTAAGTTTGAAGATGTCCGTGATGCTGAAGATGCGATGTACAATCTGGACAGAACTTGGTTCCACGGAAGAGAACTGGAAATCCAGTTTGCCCAAGGCGATCGCAAAAGTAAGAATTTAATAATCAGAATACATTTTATATTGGTAATATAAAATATGCTTTGCTTATCAAAACGTGTAATTCTTTGCAGCACCAAACGAAATGAGAACGAAGGAGCGTTCACCACGCCGCCACAGCCGTAGACACGATGATCGCAGACGTGGTCGCTCCAGGAGTCGATCTCCGAGGTAGGTTGCGTGTTGAGTTGATATTTTTACGCGTATATTGCCAATTGCCGAGGCTTTGAATTGTAATGGCGAACATTGCTAATTTTAGAAGGAAAAGGCGCAGGTCTTACAGCAGTAGGTCCAGATCACGATCTCGATCCCATTCCCGATCCCGAGGAAGGCGTCGCAGTCAGTCGCCACGAAGGACAAGGTCGGCACACTCATCTTTGAAATTTTCTTTGGAACTTTATTGATATGACTAAAGCTGCGCTCACACTGCGCGAAAACATAAAACAAAATTCATGAAAAACATGTTGGAAATTGTCGTTAACACTGCACTAGAAAAATTCATGTTTTGTAAAACCTTTTGGCAATACGGCAAAAGTCTGTCTAGATGAAGGAAACATGATTATGGCGCTTCAACCAAGGCCCGTCAGCCATTCCACATGCTGTGGCGTACACTCTTCGTAAGTAAAATCGTGATTCTGTCTCAGGAATCCATTGTGCAAGTTGCGTTTTAAATTTAATATACTATATCACGGTTAGTTTAATACCATATCACAAAATTCAATAATTCTAAAATTTAATTACCTTTTTAAGTAGTTCTACTCGTTCACTAACAGAATAACAGAGCAGACACTAGAAAACGAACCTTGGTAACAGCGCCATGGACGGAAATCAATTCGTCCATCTTTATTTCGGGGAATCTGTTTTTGCAGTGTGAACAGTGTGTTGCTTGAAATTTTTCCGAAATAAGTTTATAAAACAGATTTTCGAAAAAGTTATATTTTCTTCCATAATGTCAATCAAGTCTTATATTTCTGTGAGGTTTTTGCAAGTTGGTCAACTCGTCAGATTTTCTTGCAGAATCGATGCAACAAGTAAAGACACATTTTCTGTTGTCTTCTATACAGGTCCAGGACAGGCTCTGGATCTCGCTCGGGTTCTCGGAGCAAGCGCCATTCCAGGAAAGAACGCTCCCGGGAGCGGAGTTCCTCCCCCAGGGACAGCGGGCACGAATCTACAAAGAAAAGCAAGAGCCGAACCCCTTAGCAGCCACCCGAGTTTCAAAGATTTCTGGACCAGTGCGCCAGAAAGTGTAATTTATGTTTCACTGTTTTTTTTAACCAGTTCAACGTATTTAGTGGATCATTTCCAATGTGTTTGAATGTAGCGATGTCTCCTTTTCTTTTTTGTTAACAAAAATCGATTTTGTTTTAGCCTTGTTAACTGTGCTGAAAATTCGTCAGCACTTATTTCCTCACATTTCCACTTTGAATTTTCATCAGCAAGTTTCCCTCACTTAAATTTCACCATTTGTTAAACCGTTGGACGTTGTCACGTCAATTGAAGTTCTTGCGTGCACGAAGGTTTTATATGACAATTACATTATAACTGTAGAAAATGTATTCGCTTCCCATATAACCAAATATATTCGTTTTCTTTCAATGCTATGAGTTGGTTTGTTAATAAGCCAAAGAATTTGTCGTTGTTTTTTTCAACAGATGAATAATCATCCAGGTTTTCTAATCTAGATTGAAACATTATGACAGATGCTACTTGAAACCATTTCTATTTGCCTGGCTAAGGCTTGTCTTGATATTATGTCGACTGCACCAGACGAAGTCATGCATGCTTGCTCTTTGTATGGAAGTGTAGGGCGGACATGTGTTGTGTTGGCCAAACAAGAACCTGTCTGCTCTTCACTTACTGTACGTAACCAGAAATTTGTCAAGCTAGCTAGCATATATACTACAAACAACCAGTGCATTGAACACCTGCAAGATACAAACATTAAACTCAATCAATAATTGTGCAGCGAAGGTTTGTATTCAATTTCATGTCCCCCTGGTCTGAAATCCTTTAAATGCATAGTCTGGTCGAGCCAGCTTTAATCAATTTTATATGAAAATGCTAGCTAGCTCACAAATTTTGACATATTTAATTTAAAAAATCATTTTCATAAAATAAAAATAATAATAATATTGACTGTTCCTTAGATAAATAATCAGAAATTTTTTTAAACTTTTTTTAAAATTGCAATTTTGAGAACTTTCGCCATAGGAATTAAAGGGTAGTGTGTAGTTTAATGTGACGTAAGTTATGGGCCAGCCCTCGCCAGTATCATTTACAATGGCATTCGATGATTTGCAAACAGATGAATATTCGACAAGTATTGAATACTACAAACTAGAATTCTTATTTGCCTGAACAAATTTGATATTTGAATAAGGAACATCTTTTATAAATATATATTTTTTAAGAAAATCAGTACATTATCTGTATATTAGCTAGCCATATCATAGCATGGCAAATCAAGCGTTGCCTTGGAATCCATAGGCAAAAGCGCCTTAACTTGTCTATTTTCTGATTGGCTTGCCAAGTTGCCATTATAAAGGAAATGTTTGCTATGGTTGAAAAAATATTATGGTGGCTATAAAATTATCTGTAGTTAATTATAACTTTAAATAATCGATTGAGAACTTGGGCAAATGGTAAGTAAATATATACGAAATTTTAATTTTCTTATACTTGCAGCGAAAGCATATATATTAAAGCATATATGCACATGCATGTAGCTAGCCTACTGGAAAATTATACATACATGCAGTATGCCTACATTGCATTCAGCGATTTAGTTTCTCCGCCATTTTTATTATTTTGCAATAAATTGCGTTCGATTGCAAATAATATCAGAGAAAACACCTATGTGAGAAAATTAAATTGCCCGGGAAAATAATGGTTTCTAAAGACTCGAGTTCAAGTTTAGAGTTGTAGGCCTAAACTCTAGTTGATCGAGTTGTTTTTTTCGACACCGTCGAGTATTAACCCTATTTCCGAGTCTCAAAGATCGAGTCCTGATGTTTTTAGTTATTAAAATATGCATAATTGACAATGCCGTTATTGTGCATTATAATTATAAATTATGATGGTTGCAACATAAATGCTGATTCTGAAAGTAGATTATCCTAATCTAGGCCATGCGTTAGGTCCATTGAACGTACTGTACGCAATATACGCAATTACATGGGGCCATATCCACCTAGCTTGCATGGGGCCGTAGGCCGTTCAGGCGCTGTAGGCTAAAAGTAGGCCCAGTACCATGTAATAGTGTTGAAAATGCCATGCATACTTCAAACAAGTAAATGTATACAATAACCTAAACCAGAGCAATTATTGCTGATTAATTGCAGGCCTATACTGGACAAATTTACTATGTATAAGATATGCCTATACTTGGTTACTTGATATTTAATTAACACTTTTTTCCTAGCATATATGTATATACACTTGTATATACTGTATACTTTGGGGGCGCTTTCCCAATTGGCCATTGGGGCCCTAAGTAATCCCGCAGTTTAGCGTCATTAATGACGTTTGCCGGCCCTATTTCGGCCATACTCCGGCCTGCGGCTCTGCCTAACCCAAACTAAATATCCTAACCTATACGAAACATGGCACAACCACCAATAAACTGTGCATAATAACACGTTTGTATTGTCTAACGTTTTGTACCGTATAGGTTAGGATATGTTTGTTAGTTTGGGTTAGGCAGCGCCGCAGGCCGGCGTATGGCCGAAACAGGGAGAACGACATTAACGACGCTAAACTGCGGGATTACCGGGTCCTATAACTTTCTGCCCTTTGATGCCTTTGAGGCTCTTAACTTCAAACCGTGTGCAATAGTGCGGGGTCTGGTGCGGCTGCACTGGTAGCCCTGTACTAGTGTACTGTATAGCAGTGGTTCTCAATCTTAATGTGGTTTGCGGATCGTACACTGCATGGTTCTCCGTGAAGCGCCAATTCAAGTGTTCTGCAAAAAAATCAAATGCACAATTAAAAATTATTACAAAAAAAAATAATTAGTGAATGGGATTGTAATCAGCAAACAGAATGACAATTAAACTTTTTTCGGTTTATAGTTTTAGATGTGGTGTCCACCCCTGCTTTTATATCTTATATGTTGTATTGCAAGTGTTCGACGCAAAACATCATGTCAAAGATTAGTGCTCCCCAACCACTGCTAATTTCTGATAGTTTTTTTCAGAATTGCTGACATTTGAATTGGCAACCTTAATTTGTGTTCATATCGAAATTTATCATGCAAGTGCACCCTTCGAATGTAAAAAAATCCTGTAAGATCAATGCTTCACTTTCCTTACGATTACTGTTTCGTTTCTGTTTTTTTTTCAGTATTGCAGAGGAATCTAATCTCAATTGTACTCACACCTAGCTAATTATTACACGATTTAAAAATCGTGAACGCAAAACTAACTAAAACAGCGTTGTTCAAATTTATACTATTTATGTGGCCTGTTTATTTATCTTGATTGTGCAATTAATTTGGACAATGCCTTCTGCTGTCTGGAAATATTTTAAGAAATTGGAGACAAAATTAGGGGAAAATGGCAATGCCTGCACTATGGCAGTCGAGTGTGGATTGTGCGGAATAAAGATGGCATATAATCAGAGCACCTCCAGCCTCTTACGCCACATTAAAAAAAAGCATAAAACAGACGTTCGCAAGCTGGACATGTCCGAGAACGTAATCACCGTTTTTGAAGAACATGTTGTCGAAGGCGACGTTACTCATGTTCAAACAACACAAGTGGATCCATGGGGAGGGGAGCTGGTGGCTCAAACTGATGGGCAGACACCTATGTTTCAGGTAATTTAATTTGCATAACTTGTTCCCTTTGATTTCGGACAGTGATTTCATTGACATAATGGCTTTATAAATGAAGTGATATAAAATGTTTGTCTCATTTGGTTTCTTTTTTACTATTAATTCAGATTCAGCTTGTACCCCAGGCTTTCGAGTCACCTCAAACAAAGAAACAAAAGATATTGGATATCGCCACCTCGGAAATTTATTCATGTAAGTTTAGTTTGCAAAAAAAACACCAGACCCTCTACAATTATAAACTTTACAGACATATTTCCATGCAATGGAATATACATATACAGAAACAAAAAAATTAAACAAATAATAGAATATTTAAGCTAGGTTCTCGTAAATTTCATTTGTTCCTAACAGTTTTCAAAATTAAGTTAAAAAATAATTTAGAAAAAAAGGCTTATTCTAGCTGGTATGATACCTTGTGAACAATACAGCGGACTTTGGCTTTCAGGAAATAAATCTTATGTTCTAAAATTATTTATCTCTCAAAAGTATGGCGGTATTTTGCTTATTAATTAAATTATTTTTTTCAATACAGCTGCCACACTAATTGATCAAAAAGCATCTGGAGCTATTAAAAGAAAGACAGCCACACAAGGTATGTATTTTGAAGAAAATAACATTACAGGTCAGTCACCCCAGCCATTTTTTTAAATAAAATTCTTGTAATGCTATAAATGTATATAGTTTCTCATCCTGAAATTTCGTATTTTGCAATTATGTATTCATGCTTTTCAATAGACAAAAACTATGTTAAAAACGTGATAGACGAAAAATTAATTGCCATGATTGCCATCGATATGCACCCTTTCGATATTGTGGAAGATATTGGATTCAGCGAACTTGTCAAGGCAATAGAGCCAAGATACAGTATGCCCTCAAGAAAATCTATTATAACGATGATGAACGACCAAGTGCTTGCTACTAGAACTCGATGCAAAGAAGAATTGCAGGTATATAAAAGACCCGATTGCTAGTTTTTGTAAAGTTTTAAAAAGGCTAATTGTAAGCTATTTTGTTGTGTGTGTTATTTCAGTTTGTTAAAGACGTTGCTTTAACAACGGATTGCTGGGTTTCGAACAAAGACGAAGGCTTTCTCTCGTTAACTTGTCATTATTTTAACGATAAATTTTGTCTTCAAAGTCGAATTCTGGATGTGTGCATGTAAGTGTTAATTTCGTATAATTATAAATCCATAAAAAAAAATGTGGTAACCAACCATGTAATTTTTTATTCAATTTTATGAAATTTATGTAGAATTTTAAAAATTTATGGTGCTCTACAACAATTCTTATTTATTAATTTAAAAAATATCTAAACATACGCTCATATCAGAGATTTTTTAAAAAAAAATATTTTTCTGAAACTTGTGTTTCAACAGAAGCAGGACTAATTAAATACTTTCCACCTGTAGATCACCTTAGCCCCAGGCTAGCCTCAAACAGGGCATCGAATTTAATTTAAATTCTAGAATTATAAAATTTGCACATTAAGAGGGTTGCATACCAGAATAAGCCTTTTTTTTCTAAATTATTTTTTTAATTTAACTTTGAAAACTGTTAGGAACAAATAAAATGTACGAGGACCTAGCATAAATATTCTTATTTGTTTAAATATGTATATATATATATATATATATTCCCTTTCATGGAAATATGATTGTAAAGTTTACCTGACCCTCTACAATTATAAACGTTCCATGAAATGTAATATACATATACAAAAAATTTAAATAAGTAATAGAATACTTTTGCTAGGTCCTCGTGCATTCCATTTGTTCCTAACAGTTTTTAAAATTAAATAAAAAAATAATTTAGAAAAAAAGGCTTATTCTGGTGTGCAACCCTCTTAATATATCTTGTGCAAAAATTCTTTTTTAATTAAAAGCCTTGTTTGAGGCTAGCCAAACGCGTGTTTCCAGCCTAGTGTGGCCTGGGGTATAAAGACATTTTTAGAGACATATTGAAGAAAATGAGTTGTTTGTGAAAAAAATATTAAAAAATTCTTTCAAAAATTTGCAGGGTTACAGAAGTGAGCGACATTGTTTCAATAATCTGCAGAATTTTGGACGAGTGGAATCTTGAAAACAAAGTTGTTTGCATTGCAACGGACGGTTCAGAAAAAGTTGTTTCAGCAGTGCGGATGCATTCTTTGCGACATGTACATTGCATGTCTCATACTATTAATTCCTTGATAAAGAATGCAATTGCGTCGATTGTGGAACTAACCAATGTAATAGTCAAATTGAGAACAGTGGCGAAACACTTGATGCATAACTCGTCAGCAAATGCAAAATTCCAAGAAGCATTTGTAAATTCGAATCTGTCCGGAAAAACTTTGATTTTGGATGTCGAAACGCAATGGCTCTCTACATATCAGATGATGGTGCAGTTACTCGAGCTGCGAGATCCGGTGTCTGCAGTGGTCAACGAAACTGAAGATCTGCCAACAATGTTTCCGTCAAACTGGCAACTCGTCGAACGGTGTATTAAAGTAAGTGTTGTTGGCTGAAGTTTTGTTATCATGCTTTAAATACTGTTACAGTAATGCAATTTATTACGTGAATGGTATCTCAGAAGACGTTATGTTCTTAATATTCTTACTACAGTGATACACAGCACCACCATTTCCTATGGCGAAACTTTTCAGCTAGTCCTATTTCTGTTAAAATGCAATTTTTTTAAAAAAGAATAATTTTAAAAGATTCTCTAATTATTTATCTTAGACTCGGATAATCTAACTTTTTATGAAAATGTTCAGGTATTTTTAAAATTATTAAATAATTATTTTTAAAGTTTGTGCGCGTATTGCAGCAAAAACTGCATCCTGCAATACACCCGCGAAACTTTAAAACCTAAATTTATTTATTTAAACAAAATTTGAATATTTTCATCAAAATTTTTGAGTCCTAAATTAGTAATTAGAGAATTTTTTTAATTAATCTTTTTGTAAAATTTGCAATTTAACAGAAATAAGATTAACTGAAAAGTTTGCATTACATTAATTATAAATTAATTCATCAGGTTATAATCAGCAAGGCGAAACTTATACCAAATGACTTTTCTCATAAAACTAGGTTTTGCAGCCATTTGTGCTAATAACTAAAGAGCTGAGTGCGGACAAATCGGTTGCAATTTCTAAAGTGATTCCAATTATGCGGAATTTGCTGAGGCTGACTACCCAAAATGCCAATGACTTACAAGAGGAAAACGTCTCAGAGTTTGGTGACTTAACTGACGCGGCTCACGTTTTTGCATTAGCGATCAGTGAGGAATTGGAGCGGATAACCAAAGATTATGAGAAAAGCAGGTAAATTTTTCAACGGCAACACTAAATTTTGTAGTGTTCCAATACGCATGTAAATCTCGATGTTTATTTCAGAATTTTGGGAATTGCCACTCTGTTAGATCCCCGCTTCAAGAAGCTGGCATTTCATGGAAATACAGCCATGTTGGGAGTGGCAATCGATAACCTAAAGACTGATGCTGAAAAACTGGCTCAAAATTTGTCCGATGGGCACGAGACCTCCAAAATATCTGCTGCGACTGCATCATCGTCGAGTGGCTCGAACGTTAAAAGTCAATTACAGGGAGATGATTTGTGGGCCCTTTTTGATAAGGAGGTAAAGATTTTTCGTTTTTTCTTGGAAGAATTAGAGAAATGGTTATTTGTATGAACGTTGATTTTTCACAGGTGGAAGAATTCAGTGCTGAACTACCAAACACGGCGGCAGCTCAAGAGGTTGGCACGTACCTAAATTTACCAAATATCAAAAGGAATAGCAGCGTTGGAGAGTTCTGGTTTAAATACCAGACACAGTTCCCCATTCTGTCGGCAATGGCAAAGAAGTATCTTTGTGGACAAGCTTCGTGTGTGCCCCCAGAGAACATTTTTATGAAAAGTGGAGAGATATTTTCCAGTAGGAGAGCCAGGTTGTCAGAGGAAAATGTGAAAATGTGCTTACTTTTAAACAAATTACATTAAATTAGATGTTCTAATTTGCAATATCATGCAATTTGTTTTTGTATGGCAAATTTTATTTGCAACAGTCATCACTTTCATTTGAAGCCAAAATCATCCAAGGCATGATTTTATTAAATTTTATTCACTTTTATACACATTTTGCAAAAAAAAACCTAGATATACAGAGTATTCTAAAAGTTCCGGGAAGGGCCCCTTATATTAACTATGCATCCAAGTAAAAAATTATTAGAATGAATTTGTCAATAGTTCTATTTGATCCCATAATTTGGGGACTAACAAGAATACGCCGTTTGGTCAATATTTTTGGATTCTTTGGTATAAAAAATGGTAATTTCAAAAGTTATGACAGAGATATGCCAAATGATCAAATAGTCAAACAACTAACTTGTACAAATAACACATTTTGATAGATCGAAAATGTTTCATGATTCTGACCTTTAAAAAATGGTAGGTTCCTAGTTTTTTTAATTTTTGTTGGGCCCTCAATTACGGTATTAAATAGACCTCTCGACAACATTAAACTCTCATTCTAATCAATTTTTTATTAGAATGCATAGTTTACTTTGTAATGGGCCGTTCCGGAACTTTTAACACTGTGCATGTGGTATTAACATTTTGTTGAATTGGGTTGATCTTTTTAAACAAGCCATATATGGACTTGATTATTTTGTGGAAAGCTAAAAATATCGTATTGCATAATAAAACATGAGAATTTTTTTTGTGCAACTTTTTTATCCAAAAGCAAATACATGCCATGGAAGGAGGACAATAGATGGATTGATGCGAATGTGCATTAGATTTTTAGGCTCGAATTCCTAAATATCACATTGCTATATTTTAATAAATTGCTTTTCTTTGATAATTTCGATATTTTATTTGCTCTGTTTAAAAATCAGCACGTCAATACCGTCATGTACAAAATTATAGATTTGTGGGTCATAAATATAAATGGCCAGCCAATTGGACACCCCTGATCTAGATAAAAATACCATTACACCTGATTCACACCAACGTTGATGTGATAAAAATACCATTATGTGAATTCATTATGTGAAAAATACCATGTGAATCAGGTGTAACACCTGATTCACACCAACGTTGATGTAGAACTGATGTGGATCAAGAAAACTTTTGCGTGTTAATTCAAACCGCAGAACTCAGTT